>JZKD02S1673995.1:20590-35131 GCA_000966675.3 Picea glauca
TTGTTTCACCTTATGAAATATTGCATAGAGGGCCTTATTTCAATTCCCTATGCAGACTTATCTTCCCTGTTGATAAAATCCAGAGACAAAAATAATATTTTTCCACTTGTATGCATCTTGCACACTACATAGCATGTGTATACGTAGGTTGCTCCACTACATCCCGTGTACATCAAGATTCATGCTAGAAAATCAAAATTAAATGTCAGGTTTCCATGTCATGACAGGAGATCTCTGATCCTTGGCCTTCCATATACTGGAAATGTTCTAACTCGACCCTTCAGTTCCATTTTGAAGGCTATAAATGGGCCAATTCTGAGCTATGGAAAATGGAGAAAGAATTCAAGTTTGAGAGCAAAGTTACTCTGGAGAAATTATTACTTCATATTGAGTTTGCATCCCTTTGTCCTTTAAGTCTTAACACATTGTTCATCCCCCAAGATCTTCCCTTATTAATGGAGAACCCCATTGTCTCCCTTCTATGAGCTTGCCTTTGGTGGAGGATTGCAGTGGTGGAGACCCAACTGGAAGGAACTTAGTTTCTCGGTTTTGAACCATGTCAACATGGAAGTCTGTAATGTTTTCACTTCTGTTGATCATTTATTAATAGAAAAACTCATTTCTCGTCCTATTGATATCTTGAAAATATATGAGTTATTATCCATGGGAATATTTGTCATGTATATTAGTGGATTGTGCTATCTAATGTACTAAACTTTTATATTTTTACTATATTGTTTCTCTGCTTGTTTGTTGAGAACTTGTTGCAGGTATAAAGCTTTGGGTCAAAGTGCTCAACGGTGGACATCATCGAACATCTAGACGAGGTAGGCCTCTTTCTTATCTCGCTTTCACATTGGTTTATATAGAATGTTTTTGGGATAGAGTTGATTTCTGCAGTCATATCTGTTTATTGTGGTTTACCCTATCCATAGAGAGTTTTTCCCTCGTAACAAATGAGAATTTACCAAAAATGGAACAACATTGTTTGATGGGAAAAATTATGTTTTTTGGAACATAATAATGAGATCATTTTTGCAGGCACATAGATTTGATGTTTGTCAAGATGTGCTAAATGGATACATTGCACCAGCTTCTCCCCCAACATACAATGTTGGGAAAGAGCTCACTTAATACAATTCAAAGGCTATAAATTCCATTATAACTGGTCTAACAGGTTTAGAATTTGTTAAGGTTATGCATTGTGATTTTGCAAAGGAAATCTGTGACATGCTCAAGAATGTTTATGAAGGAGATGTTAAAGTCAAAGGGGCCAAGCTTCAGACTTACAGAGGACAATTTGAACATATGAGAATGAAAGAAGAAGAAGATATTGCAACTTGTTTTCTCCAAGTTGATGAAATTGTGAATACTATAAGGGGATTGGGAGAAAAGAATGAAAAATAATTTATTGTGCAAAAGGTCTGAGATCTCTCCCACTGAGATTTGACCCTAAAATATTAGCTCTATAAGAAAGACAAGATCTGGCTACATTGATAATGGATGAATTACATGGAATACATACAACATATGAAATGAGAACATAACAGGAAAATCCATCCAGAAGGGAGGCAAATTTCAAAGCCACCAAGAAGAAAAGAAAGAACAAGCCAAGGTCAAAACCATGCTCCAACAATAGTGATGATTCATATAATGAAGAAGAATCCAACTTTGTGACAAAGATGAAAAGAGGAACCAGAAAGTACAAAGGTAAGCTTCCTTTCAAATGCTTTAATTGAGGTAAAGTTGGCCATTTTTATTCCAAATTCCCTTATGCAAGGGGTTTAGATAGTGATGAAGAAGAAGTTCCCAATAAAGAAAAGAAACATTAGAAAAGAGACAAGGAAATAAATAAAGGAATATTTTTTAAAAAGAAAATCCTCTATTCAAAAGACGATAGTTTCTCATTCGATGAAGATGATGATAGTGATAGTGACTCAAGAAGAGTACTCTTCATGGCGTTAGAGACTCAAGAGGAAAATACTAAAAATAATGAAGGAGACTATGAAGAAGAAGGAGAAGTGAATCTTGAGTCATAATTGATCAATACCTTAAGTGATCTAAGAATAACAAGGAAGAAAAACAAGTCTCTCAAAGAAGAGTTAAGTAAATTGAAGGAAGGCTTTCAAAACCTTAGCAAAAATTCTTAAGAAGCCAAGCAAACTATCATAGATCTAAGGATTCAGTTGGAAGAATCCAAAGTGATTGAAGAAACACTCAAGAGACAACTGGAATAAAATAATAAAATAACAAAGAACCTATAAGCTAAAATAGTCTCACTAAGAAAGGAACTACAGAAGAAGGACATCCAACTAAATTTTGGAAGTAGCACCAAAATAATGGATGAAATCATCTACAATAAAAAACCATTCTATGACAAGTCTGGACTTGGATACAAATAAAATAATACTAATGAGGGTTCACGATCTATGATGACTGGAAATGAAGCAAAGGAAAGAAGTTATGCAGATACTATCAAGGGTTCCATCAAGAAAGAAGAATGCAAGCCTCTAAAGGAGGACATACATAAACTAGAAATAAAGAAGAATCAAGAATAAGATCATGCATCCATAGGAACATGGAATAAACAACCAACAATGAACAATATCCAAGAAGAAGATTATGATTTTAGAAGAACAACACCAACTAGAAGACCACCTACACCCAAGTACCAAAACATTTTTCTTGGCTTGTGTTATTCTTGCAATAATTTTGGGCATAAAGCCATAAATTGTAGAGAATATGAAGAGGGTAGAAACACCTGGAATGAAAGTAACTATGAAAATCCAAAGAATCATTATGAATGAAATTATCCCATAAATCCTTGTGAGGTGTTTGACGGGAATTATAATTGTTTTGGTGCTTTGTGTTATGAAATTGAATGCTACAAATGTAACAATTTTGGACACGTAGCCAAAAATTGCAAAAGTGATTTGATATTTTCTTCAAGGGAAACTAGGCATGCTCCTTTCAATCATATAGGGGAACAACATAGAACTTGGAAAAGGAAGAAAGCATATTTGAAGTTTGAGGAATGTGGGTTTGCTTACAAGCAAACAATAGAAGAATCCATTGGTATCTTGACAATGGATTCTCAAAGAATATGACTGGAGACAAAAATTTTTTTTTATAACATTAAAGAAATAAAAAGATGGGCATGTCATGTTTAGAAATCATAACTCATCCAAAATTATAGGAAAAGGCAAAGTCAGTCTTGGAAATAAAGATGTTGTGGTAGAAAATGTCCTACTTGTTGAAAATATGAAGCATAATTTGTTAAGTGTGAGACAAATGTGAGATCAAGGACACACACTTATATTCAATTCAAAATAATGTGAAAGAAGGAAAGAGGGATCAGGAAGAATAGTGGGAACATCGACAAGGAATCCAAACAACATATACAAATTGAATGAGATCAAAGAAGAAAGATGTTGTTTGGGAAAAGAAGATGAAAGTTGGATTTGGAATAGGAGAATGGACCATATACACTTTGATAATCTTTTCAAGATTAGTAAGAAGCAAGTTGTAAGAGAAATGCCAGACATTACAAATCCAATGAATATTATGTGCAAGCATTGTCATCATGGAAAACAAGCAAAACTTGAATTCAAGACAAAGGAATACTCTACAATAAAACCATTGGATATTGTACACACTGATTTATGTGTGCCCACAAGAACAAAATGACTGGATGGTGAACAATAATTCATGCTACTCATTGATGACTACACCATAATGACCTGGGTTTTCCTCCTCAAGAAAAAGTCAGAAGCTTTCAAATGTTTCAGGGTATTCAAGGAACTGGTTGAAAATGAAACTGATTTGAAAATCAAATGCTTAATATCAGACAATGGAGGTGATTTTACTTCAAAAGAATTTAGGGGTTTCTATGAAGAACAAGGAATAAAAAGACAATTCTCAATAGATAGACCACCTCAGCAAAATGGAGTTGTTGAAAGGAGAAACAAAACTGTACAAGAAATGGCCAGAACCATGTTGAATGACTCCAAGCTAAGTGATATATTTTGGGTACAAGTAGTACATACAACCATTCATATCTTGACCAAAGGACTGATCAGAAGTAATAGTGATAAGACTCCATATGAGTTATGGAAAGGAATAATGGCCAATGTCAAGCACTTTAGAGTGTTTGGAAGAAAGTGTTACATAAAAATGGAAGGAAAGAATATTAGAAAATTTGACTACCGGGTGGACGAAGGCATATTTTTTGGGTACTCATGAAAAACAAAAGTATATAAGTGATACAATCTAAGACTCAACAAGATAGTGGAATTAATTAATGTAAAAGTTGATGAAACAAAATTGTTGAAGACCAGGAAGGAAAGTAGAAATTCAAACATCTTTGAAGAATAGGAAAATGAAGAACTAAATCAAGAAGAAGAGGAGGATAAAGAACACCAACAAGAAGAGAAGCAACCAGAAGCAGAACAAGAAAAAAACAACTAGCAATATTTTTAGACACCTTCTAGGACACCTGACCATTGTATTGAGAAGAATCATCCACCAGAACAAATGATTGGATATAGAAGTGTCAGAGTAGAAACCAGAAGAAGAAGGCAAGCACATACACCTAAACAATGGCATTTTTCATTATTGTCCACGTTTGAACCGAGTAATTTTGAGGAAGACAAAAATGATGAACATTGGATCAAGGATATGTAAGAAGAACTAAATCAAATAGAGAAGAATGAGACATGGGAACTAGTTCCAAGACCAAAGGAAAAAAATGTGATTGGGACAAAATGGGTCTCCAGAAACAAGTTAAACGAAGATGGACAGGTAACTAGAAACAAAGAAAGACTATTGTGCAAAGGATATGCTCAAGTTGAAGGAATAGATTTTGAAGAAACCTTTGCTCCCATGACTGCAATGGAAGTAATAAGAATGTTCTTGGCTTATGCATGCACCAAAAGGATCAAAGTGTATCAAATGGATGTAAAATCAACTTTTCTAAATGTAGAATTAGAAGAAAAAGTATACATAAAACAACCATAAGGGTTTCTACTATCAGAAAATGAAGATTTTGCTTGCAAATTGAAGAAATATATGTATGGACTTAAGAAATCTCTGAGAGCTTGGTACTCAATATTGGACATGTACTTACATCAATAAGGATTTAGAAGGGGAAATTCATATAGTAAACTCTACATAAAAGTGGATCAAGGAAGTATGATTATTATTGAAGTGTATGTTGATGACATCATCTTTGGAAGTGATGATGATAGATTGAATCATAAGTTTTTCAAGGACATGCACAATGAATTTGAAATGCTACTTGGGCAGTTTAATTTCTTCCTGGGACTCCAGATATCTCAGCTAGATGAAGGAATTTGTATTTCCCAAACCAAGTATATCAAGGAAATGTTCAAGAAGTTCAAAATGGAAGACTATAAACCTATGCGTACTTCTATGGTTACCGGTTGCAAGTTGAACAAAGATGATGAATCTAAATAATCAAATCAAAGAATATATAGATCAATGATTGGTAGTATAGTCTATGTGACAACTTCGAGACTAGATGGAATGCAAACAATTGGATAGGTCGTAAGATTTCAAGCAGAAGCAAATCAAACCCATGTTCTAGCAGTGAAAAGGATCGTCACATATCTTAAAGGAACAAAATATTTTGGGCTATGGTATCCAAAAGGAAATAAGTTAAATATGGTTGCCTACATGGATGCAGATTGGGTAGGAATTATTGATGAAAAAAGTATTACAAGTGGAGAAGCTTTCTATTTAGGTGACTACTTAGTGTCCTAGTTGAGCAAGAAGCAATCTTCAGTATTCTTATCCACATCAGAAGACGAATATATTGCAGCAAAAACATGTTGTACTTAGATTATCTGGATGAAGCAAACCATTCAATACATACAAGTGAGACATGATGATCCTATTATGATACTCCGTGACAACACCAATGCTATAAGCATCTCCAATAATCTAGTGATGCATTCCAAGACCAACCATATTCCTATTAAGTTCCACTTTTTACGGTAACAAGTCACATAAAAGAATATCAAGTTGGAGTACATTGGGACAAAATAACATATTTCAAACATCTCCAAAAAGCCTATTCCTAGGGATACCTTTGAGTATATTCGACAAAAACTAGAAGTAGTTTCTTCTCCAAATTGATTTCCATAATATTTTGCAACAACAAAAAGTGGAATTCTGTTAGGGGGAGTTACCCTTTGCCATTGATGTCAAGGGGGGAGAGAAAAATAGTAAAACTATAATCATGAAGACAAGGAGAGTCAGAATCAATAAAAGAGGACAATACAATCATTGGGATCATAGCATGAAGACAGGGGGAGCATGGTTTTTTTAATAAGTTGTCATCATTTCCAAAGGGGGAGATTATTGTAAAGTTGGTTGTCATTGATGTCAACCTTAGAATAAGCCCTAAAGAAAAGCACAAAATCCCATAAAAGTGATGATGTTGTGTCCAATTGAAGAAGCCTTGAAGAGGATTGAAGGAGCCTTGATATAAGTGTATATAACTCCAAAGTGGTTCCCTTATGATGTAGCTTTTAACCATGGAACTCACGAGATGATATAACATGTAGTTGTTTCCACATTCCCACTTCGAGTTGTACACAAATGGAGCCTTGAAGAAGCCAAGTGAAGAATCCCATATATCCAAGTGAATAAGCCCCTAAATCCAAGAGAATAATCCCCTAAACTAAAGTAGAAGCCCATAAGGTTGGCCATCCTTAAGGAAGAGGTGCCACCCAAAAGTTGTGACCCTTGGTCACACCCCCTCATGTGGAGAAGACTCATATAAATAAGAGGAGCCTAATTTGGAAATTTTATCACACCAAGTCAACCTAGACAAGGAATAGGAGAGAATTTCATCCTAGAGGAGGGAATTTCCAAGGGATTATGAAGTGAAGTAGGGAAAAATTCCAAGGGAATATGAAGTCGTGTGATGATTTGTTCTAGGGTTTTCTTTGAAGATCATCTTGGAATTTTTTATATAACTTTTTTTTCTAGAATGATTCATATGGAAACACTTGGAGGTGTTTCAAAAGAGATAGTGAAGAATATTGGGTACGAATTTTAGGTCTTGACTCATTACAAGTTTGGAGTTATACTCAGTGGAATTTGAGGTTTTTAAAACTAGGATTTGTTTTCTTCAAAATGAGTCATCTTTCCATTTTCTCTATAACGTATTTTTGAGGATGATTCAAGGAGAGAAACTTGGAGGAATTTCAAAGAAGATATTGAAGAATATTGGGTACAAGTTTTAGATCATTATTCATTACAGGTACAGAGTTATACTTGTTGTAAGTTATGGTTTGTGACTAATACAAAAACTAGTCCCAAATAGGTGTTCCAGATAAAAAAATTATATCTAAAGCTTGGTGGGTCCAAATTGAATTCCACTTGTTGCATTAGAAGGAGAAAAAATCCTAATATATGATGTCCAAGTTTCATAATCAGAAACTGAAAATTGAACTCATGGTGAATCTTACAAGTTTGTGGATTTGAGGTATAGTTCTGAGTAGTTTTGTATGCAAATTTAAGAAGTGATTTTGGGATTGTATTTGAAGGTTGATTTGATCTTGTATCATCATTTAAAATATTCCAAGGGGATTGGTGTCTTCTTTCAATAGGTGTTGGAAATATTAAGGAGTAGGTGCTTGTAAAATCTTGAAACAGCTTAAGAAAAGTTTATGTGGTTTTCTCCTAGTTGGGTTTCCACATAAAAATCTGTGTGCAATGTGTATGATTTTATGTGATGATGAATGACATGATTAATGGTTAATGTTTATGTAGTGCTTGAAAGTTAAAATTTTTGAAATACTTTTATATTGATTCACCCCCTTGTTGATTTTTCAATGAGCAAGGTTAAGCATGAAGTTCATTCCATTTTTAGCATTTAACCATAACCATTAATGTTGCAGCAACCAAGATCGCAAGAAGAAGAAACATGCACACAAACACAAGAAGTATCTTGGGAAACCCTTCTCAACAAGGAAGAAAACCCAACCAAATCCTTTGTTATATTCTTCAAGAGAAACACCTTCACCACCAAGACAAACTAGCACACAAGAGGGTGCTCAAACCCTAGAAGACTAGCGCCCAAGAGAGGTGCGCACTTTTCCCAAGAAGGTGTACTTGCTGAAATTTCCAAACTCACCTGAAAGATGTGATTCCTCGCTCAATGGGGAATTTACCTTTACTTATACTAGACTAAACCTGTCAACATAAGTGTCTATTTGCACAACAGAGCCAACTTCACTAACTCATAATATAATTAATATTAACCAGAATAATTATCTTTTACATTAATTACCAATCACATTAATGTGGGGATGACCTGTACCCTTTACATTACAATTAGGGTTATAGGCAGGTCAAAATCTTGAAAAATATAGAAAGGGATCTTATACACTCACTAGTGCTCATCCACTAGGGTCACATCCATAAGGATGTCCATATCTATGGCTCACTGCATTACATAGAAGAACCACTTCTTCACTAGTGCTCAACCACTAGTATCACGTTCACATGTGCTCATCCACAGGCACGTCCACTCAACAGATCTTATTCCCCATTGAATTACATAGGAGATTCATATAGAGTTTCTTTTCAACTCTTCTGCTTAGAGGAGGCTAATACATCATCTTCATTTATGTTCTCATAAAGATGCACCCAACACTTTGGGATTTCACACATTCACCTTATGCTCATCCACAGGCACGTCCAACTCTGTAGATATCCTTTCTCACTACGTTAAATATGAGAATCATATAGATTTCTTCTCAACTCTCTGTAAGGAGGAGGCCATCTCTACGTTCCAGCTCTATCTCGGATTGGAACCACACACCCCTCTCAATGGATTTCTCTCAATTTTGTAAGATGGATAATATATCACATAGCTACAATGATCAACATATCTTAGGTTTTCTACAATCATCAACACTCCCTCTCATCTAGGGAGGCATTAGTCATCATTCCAAGTCTCACACGGATGTACTTTGAACTTTGTCTTGGCTAGAGTCATCAACACTCCCTCTCAACTAGGGAGGAATTCTTCACTAAGTTAGTTTAGTGAATATGTTTGCAATTTTCTCATGTGTAGGAAGGTACTGCATGTGTACGATTTTCTTCTAAATCATATCTCTGATATACGGATACTTCATCTCATCATTTTTCGATCCATCAGGAAACACTGGTTTCTCAAGGAGATTTACATATGACTCTTGGTTATCATCATAGGATCCATCTCATGGTCAAGTAAATATGTCAGAAGCTTGTGAAGCCACATTGCTTCACACACTTGATGTTATATGCTCTACTTCCATGGTACTCAAGGTCACATAGTTTTGTTTCATGTTGCATCAGGGAACCATGGAAAAATTCATGGTATAACAACAACCGAATGTGCTCTTATGGTCCACTGTAATTTCTTCTCAATATGAATCAACATATCCTACAAAATCAAGTTCACACTGGAGGCATATCTCAGGCCATATCCAACTGTACCTCGTATATATCTCAATACATGTTTTGTTGTTGTCTAGTGAGTCTATCTTGGTTGACTCATGAAATGACTAAGCACATTCACCGCATGAAATAAATCAAGTCTGGTGTTAACCATATACATCAATGTTCCAATCAGTTGTGGATCAGTCTCGTCTGAATCATCATCAATATTTTTCTTTAAATCTATCATGGTGGATTTTGCATTCTATCATACTGAACTTCTTTAACATTTTCACGGTATATTTCCCTTGACTCAGGAAAATCTCATTGGTATTATGTCATACTTATTGTCCCAAGAAGTAGTTCATCATACTCATATTCGTCATCTTGAATTCAAAATTAAGGGATTACTTGTATCCAACAACAAGGATGTCTGAATAAGTCATCAAAATCAGGCTCTCGTCACCAATACTGTAATAATATGGGTTTTGGATCAACAATACTTTTTGCTGAGATTTAAACTCATCAAGAGTCCATTCATATGATATTGTTTACAACTTATGGATGGTAGTTCAGATGGAAATGTAATGGTCTCATTGAATCAAGTGTCTCATCATAGACAACTCCCTCTGTTTGTGAGAGTCCTCTAGTTTTGTATTTCTAAACACTTCCTGTTAACTGCACGCTTTCTCTACTTGGAAGTTTTCATAGACTTCCCTTCTGGTTTTTGAATAATATCTTATACATCATTCTTTAAGATATACTAGTACTCTTATGTTATGGCATCTTTCCATATTTATTTATCCTTTTGTTTCTTCAATGAAATAGCTCATGACTGAAGGATAGTTTTCAAAAATCTTTTTCTTTATCAAGGTGTCCCTTGAGGGACTTGTGTGTCTCTCTGTATTCTAGAAGAGTTTTTTAGATCATGGGAATGCATTTTATGCCCCACTGTAATATATCTAGTTATATCAACTGGAGAAACTGGATTAGTTGGAATAATGTATGTCTCCCTCTGAACTGTTGAAGGGGAAGAAGGTAATGTCTCACTGTTAATATCCATCTTAGATTCTCTAGGTTTGTTTAATGGGTATCTCTTCTTTAAGGACAACATCTATGCTTGTTTCACATAATAATCAATTAAATATGTTTTGGACTACCGTACCAGGGATAATGGTCCAAGTCTTTGAGGGATCCCATACTAGGGATAATATTCTTCATTTATTCAAAAATGCAATCAAATATAAAATTAGAAATCAATTGATTTACCTGGTTTGTAGCCATGCTTTAGTTTTAGAGGAAGTACTTGTCCTCTCTCTTTTATTCATTCTTTTGAGGTGGATCTGGATCAATGTCAGCAGTAGAAGCATATTGTTCTCCCTTCTTCCTGGTTGGACAGTTTCTTTCATAATGTCCATATTTGTCACATCTGAAGCACTGAATTTCTGAAACATCTCTTCTTTGATAACTTGGATTTGATGAAGACTTTTCATCTTTAAGTGTTTGCTTGAAATTTCTTTTGAATTTTCCTCCTTTCTTTGTATGAAGTGCAAGAGCATGATTTTATTCTGACAAATATTCCACTCCTCTATTTCTAAGTCTAAGTTCTTCTTGAGTACAATCTATCCATATATGATCAAAGGTTGGTAGAGCTTCTCTTCTACTGATACTCTGAAGAAAAGGCTCCCGCCACTAGCAAATTCAGGTCATTTTGCAACAACTATTTCGATGCTCTTGTGACGTTATATCGTGGATATTGCAACGAATGTTGAGTCTCCCAAATGTCATTTAATGTGACGTGGCACATGCGATGAACCTGGATTAACGCCGCAAGAGCAACGATACTAAGGAAGTTGTCAAACATCGTCGAAAGATAGCCAAAGTAGGGAAATCGTCGCAAATGAGACAATGTAGAGCTATTGTCGCAAGCGTGAAAATAAAGAGAGATCACCGCACACCCTACAATATAGGAAAAGTAGGAAAAATTTTGCGACGAATTAGCTTTGGAAGCGGTCGTCACACGAGCGACGAAAACAGGGTATATTGCGACGAAATTGCTATACAATTTTTGTGATTTGTATGGCAAGTTCATCACAAGATTTGTACAGGTCATCTCAATTGCAACGAAAACAAGGTATATTTCCACGAAATTGCTATACAATTTTCATGATTTGTATAGCAAGTGTGTCGCAAGATTTGTAAGGGTCGTCGCAAGTGCGACGAAAACATGGTATATTGCAACGAAATTGCTATACAATTTTTGTGATTTGTATGGAAATTTTGTCGCAAGATTTGTAAGGGTCGTCACGAGTGCGACGAAAACAGGGTATATTACTATGCATTTTTTCATGATTTGTATAGCAAGTGCGTCACAATATTTCTATGGTGCATTGAAATTGCGACGACAACAATTTATTTAAAAAAAAAAAAAAATATTTTTCAGCAAAAACAATAAAATTTGATTTTTGAGCCAATTACAGAAGGTGCTATGATTGCACACTAAAGAGGTCATCCAAGTGAATTTGTTGCATAACTCCAAACCATCTGCATATATTCAATTTGGTAGGGGGCCCTTTCCTTTTTCTTATAAAATAAAAATAAGAGGGTTGTTGTGGCCACATTAGTTGGTTGGTTGGTTGAGTCAGTTGCCTGACCCGACTATTCAAACTAACTATCTTATAGATAGGGAAGCCTAAGGAAATATATAGGGAAGCCTCCCACTATCACCTTAGTGCCCTTGCCTCTACATTTATAGGCCATGATTTCTAGATAGATGAGGACAAGAAATTTGTTTGACTTGGGTTGAATTCTCTAAACTGATGCTTCAAGAAAAGTAAGAAAAGAAAATTCTCAATGAATTCTTGGAAGGAAAACACTTACTTTATTCAACACAACACACTAATGCACCATTACTCATAATTAGTGATCAATCAATATACAATGTTCAAGGTGAAAATTTCTAAGTAAAAAGTATATATTCATTCACAAGATAGTCATCATTTATCAAATTTCATATGTGCAAGAAGTGAAGCATGAAAAAGTACTTATGAAACATTTAAGCATGAAATTGGGTCGTTGTGATAGCAATGAAATAGAGCATCATTGTAACAAGTTCATAACCAATATAAGTTTGCATCCATTCAATAAGTATATGCCATGAAATAGTTGAAGTGTCACTATTGTAAAGAGAGAATAAGGCAACGAGCTCAATGTAATAACTTTAGAAGAAATACAATGCTACCAGATTAACAAATTTCATTATTATATGTCAAGGCGCAAAAATTATATCATTAACCAAACTTATCATTCATTCATCAACACTCAAAAATTAATCTATTTCTCATCACACAATATAGATCAATTCTTTGGAACCATAATTGTAGCATGAATCGACCCTTTCAACTAGCAAACAATATAAATGTTGCACTGTTTGGGTAGAGTTTTTGGGGTGGTTAGGGTAGGAATGTATCATGGTCAACCAACTAAGACAAAAGACATGCAAACACCACAACAAAATATGGTTAACAAACCTTCATACAATAGTGAAAGGAGGCAACAATTGGATTAATTACAATGTCCTTTGGAATTCCTTAAAATATTTTGGCTTCTTTGGGATGTGGAAAACAAGGTGTCATAAAAATATTTCAAGACATCAACACTTTAATCACCATTGAAAGTGGAATGCTTCTGCAGTTTTATGACAGTCATGGATAGCGTTTTGGATAACACATAGGAGGTAATGTCAGGGCTTGAAACTAGGTAATTTATCTCTCTTCAAATTCGTTTGGACACCTATGGAAATGAATATAATTAAATCCTTGAAACATTGGAAAAAGATGAGGGTTACAAATAGCCCCGCACAACAATAAATCTTTGCAGAAAAAGGAATACTAGAAAAATCCCAGAACAACAATAAATAACATGCAATGATTTCACTTTGAATGAGGTTGTTGGACCTTCCAGTACATCCAATGATAGTTTATAATAACCTAGAACAACACTCCTTCAAAATGTTTCAATAAAATTTATTTTCAACCCTAGTTATGTTGTATTGATTTCAACCATTCCAAGCAAAGTATGCATTAGGGCATCCATAAAAGTGATCAATTTCTACTTAAATTAAAAATGTTTTTCAAACTCTCTTGTGATCAACATATAGATGTTTGTTTGAGAACTAGTTAGCATGATTTGAACTAATATAAGTCAATGAGGCTCAATGCAATCTAGATTGAGGATAACACATTATGAAAACCTTTCCTAGTATTATCAAGGTGAACTGAAAGGTTGGCCAAGCAAAATTATAGATCCATCAGACGTCCTACCTTAATGTATGAACAATAACTTCAATGATCAAAGGGGTAAGGTTAGAGAACTTACCTTGACAACCCTCCCAAGTGGAGCATTTCACCCTTAATTTTTTGGCCTTATAGCAGCCTTTTTATTCCAAAAAGCCTTTAAAAGTGCTTATATAAACCTTGAAAATGACTAAACATTAACAAAGAAAAGAAACATATTCTCAAAAAAATATTAAGCCAAGTTTCTCATTAATATCCAATGGTTTTAAATGAGGGAGGACTCTTCCTTTTATAGGTGAAGAGACTCCTCAAATACAATAAAACACAATGTGCCAGCTCAATACTATGATGTCAAAACCATTAACCCAGTCAAAACCATGGGAAAATACAAAAAATCATCTAACAAATCCCTCAAAACCCTCCAAGAGCCAAATGAACCTAAAGAATGGTCCAAATATAATAATAAATGCCACAAGTGTGGGCTAGAGGGAGAGAATAAATTAGGTGGATTCCTCAATAAAGGTGAAATTTTCCCATGAGAGGGTGAATGATTGAGTCAACATTGTCCAAATACTCCCAAATATCCTCCAACCAACTCCCTCAAATGATGGAAAGGTCCAAGTCAAACTCAAGAAGATGAAATTACCTCTCACATGTGTGAGCCATCCAAGTAAAAAGGTCAAGATAAATGGAATGTGTGGCCTCCTCTAGGTGGGTGCTTCTCAAGTAGATAAAAATAAAGCATGCCACATCATCACAAGGTCCAAATAACAACCTATAACCACCTCCATAA
>JZKD02S1673995.1:53792-70138 GCA_000966675.3 Picea glauca
TTTGATTAGCTGAGGAATGATTGCAGGAAGAAGGAGTCTTGGATATGGCAATGTTGTAAGCCCATAAGGAAGACCGATTTCCTGCTGAGCTAAAATGTTATGGGAAGGAAAGTCCTATAATTATGAATTTGGTTCCTGTCCAGAACAAATATGAAAACAAATTGTGGAATAGGAAATCTGTAGGTGACATATTTGCAATAGAATTCTGAAAGTTAGAATTTATAATGATGTCTCACGAACCTTGTGTACCTATGATACAGGTGAGAAGAAAATATTTATCCTGAAAGGACAGATGAACGTTGTCACAGCTGAAAATGATGAACATGGCTATTGTTGAGCCATGAGAACCCCTTGATGATTTCCGAACATACATTGTGTTGAGGTAACACAAGTTGGAGGGACGCCTTGGTAGAGAAAGTCTGAGGGATGCCTCGACTTTAAGACTCAATAGAGTTTACGAAATTCCTCCTATGTGAGAAAATCTTGGCAGGGCAAGATGGATCACCCAAAGGACTGTATAGCAGTGAAGGGGATGCGTAAGCCTGGGCTTGGAGGGTGAGTGACCGCAAGGAAGATGAAACCATGATAGCTCTTGTGAGCTATTGAATTGGAATCATGCACCCAATGGGTATGTCAAGGAAAGTGATGAGCTTGGATAACAAAACTACCATGTGGATATAGATCCACAAACTACACAGATAAGTATTGTGCTAAGATTATGAAATTTTCCTTTCTAATTTTGAACAATAGTAAGATGTATTCGCAAAAAATTGTGGTTAATATGCTTGTGTCCAAGAATTATTGAAGGCATATGACGAAGACTCGGATCCTCAAAAAGGACTTGACCGAGGATAAAGGTCAAGACTTCTGAAGTGGCCAAATGAGGAGGGCATGACAGGTGTTTTGAGAAAGAACATCGAGGACGGTGTTCCTTTAAGGGGGAGGGAATTGTAACACCCTGTTTCCCCCAATTTGTAATTAATCATAAAATAGTAATTACCATGCTAATGCATGAGGAAAATGTAAATGTATTATTGTTTGAGTTACCAATAACTGACTGTGGGGGTGAAGCCTTGAAAGTACTGGCCATGATATTACTAGAGGAGAGAAATTAGTTAATGAGGCAAGGACCAATGGTTGAACTACCAACCACCCCCATGAATGGGAGCATGGTCTAGCTGTAAAAAGTCATCCTAAAATACTGCAGGGTCTAATAGACCAGATGGACCCGAGCTTCCTTCTGACAGAAGGAAGGTGACAATTATACACATGGAGGAAACAAGAGAGGGAGACACCAAACGATGGAAAAATATCCCAAGGGAGAGGCGCGAATCTCCCCAGCAAATCATGAATAGAAGGCCACAAGCTTGATGCTGAAGAGCATATGAGAAACCTTGTCGAGGCCACAACCGAGTGAGAAAGCTCTGAGTTGCAGAAAATAGGACCCGAACAGAAGCTGAAACAAAGAGAGAGAACCCTCGAGAACTGTGAGAATTCCATAGTGATATCATGGCTTGGCATGGGGTTGGCCAGAGTGCTAAGAATGAATGCCTCTAAGCCTATGGTCGGGTGGAAGGATGAACACCCACAATCAGTTGGTTGGCGGAAACCTATAATGGATAAGTGATTTCCTACCCTGTGTAATTTAGTTGTAACTATGTATGAATTGGTTATACTATGCATGCTTTCATGAATGTGAATGAATGCTTAATGGATATACTGTATCCCTTCTATCTCTGCTTGGTTGTATAGTTAGGCAAGTAATGAATTATATGGGTCGGACATGACCTGTTCTCATAATTTCTTGAGTTCTGTAGCGTCTTAAGCTAGAGCCATGAACCATGAGCTCGTCGACCTTAGGTGTAGTTGCATGTATGATGGTTTACTCATCTAGTCGATCTAAGCCCCTTGGAGGATGGAGTTTGTTAAGCTCATGAGAGGTAGTGCCGATATGCACAGGCTCTATGCGATCAAATAGAACCCCAGAACCCCTTGATGAAGGAGCGTAGTAGTTGTGTTGAAGAATCTTCTAAGATTCAAAGCCAGGAGAAAGAGCGCAAAGTTCTCAAGTCCTTCATAGCTGATGAAGCTCAGGAAGGATAGCGAGTTGAAAATACTGAAAGAAATTACCCTTACGTCTGCTAGATGAACGAATGAGATCCTTTCATAGGAGCTAAGATCTGTCATGACCCCTAGATTGGAGGAAGGAATGTAGGTGTTAATTCCTCGACCCCTTTTAATCTTCACAAGTAGCGAAGAAATCGAGATCGTAGATCTCAAGATCCATGGGACTTACCTAGACCATCCATTTGTAGAGGACACGTGGCTACCGGTTGGCATTTCGGCACTCAGGAAACCAAAGGGAAAGACCCCTTGTCTTTTCAAGTCACGAAATCCCGGTATGTGAAATCCCGAAGCGGTGTAGTGTGAATTGATTTCGGCATTTCGGCACCCGAGAAACCCAATGGTATGAACCCCTTGTCTTTACAAGTTTTGAAATCCCGGTACATGAAATCGAAGTATGTGAAACTCCAAGTCGGCTTAGTGTGAATGGGAATTCAGGGTTTGAAAAGGGAAGGGGACGACATTTCTCTATTCTCTTGATTTTCGAAAGCCGAAGGCTCGGGCGGACAGATGGCACATCCCATATGTAGGAGCCATGTGGATGACTAGTGGTACATCCCATAGCAGGGGTCATGTGGAGGTGATAGGTGGCATGTTCTCGTCATAGGGAAGGAGTCAACACCCCATTGACCTATATCGCGTTTTGGGGTTCAACATTCCAAAAGGTAAGGAACACTTTCAACAGGAATTGCGAAGTCATGAAACCCGAAAGAGATAGGTGCTGAGATTTGCATCCTAGACGGAGGTGACATGACACCGAGACAAAGGTGGAGCCAAATACCTTAGTCCATTTTGTATTTCGGGGTTTGAAGAGTCGAAAGACTCGACTCTCTTACATTACGAACTCCCATTTACCGGAATCCCGATACGGCCAGGACCTTCAGTTCAGGGGGAGACTCACAGTCGTCGATCTCCTTGAAGGTAAGATTTCGGGCTTTGGGGTTTGCAGAGTCGAAAGACTTGACTCATGTGTATCGTGAAGTCGTGAAATGTGAAAAGGAACCTAGTTTGTTTGGCCTGTGGTCATAAACAACGATCACATGGAGGTGGACAAGGGAAGAATTATCTTGCGCTAGGCCCCCATTGGATTTCGGGGATTCTGTCCCTCGAGAAGAGGCGAAAAATTTATTATGTCATAGAGGGTGTGTGTGACATCCATGGTTTAAGACACATCTCCTAAGGATGATGTCCAATCCTAATTTGTAAAGTTTCCTAGAAATCAATTGATAATTTGCTGCGTGAACTACCATATGTTGCTTCTAGGTTGTGGAGTACATTTTTGGGAAGGTTCATGTACTGAGGAAGACAACAATGTCTCCAAGATACTCTGGAATGGCCTCAATCCAGAACATATCTTCATCTGAGATTCAATCATCTACTGCTCTGCCACTTTCCCTTGACTCCAACCTGGAAAGGTGATTTGTACCTACATTGCATCTTCCTAGTTTGACAATTAATTCAAAAGAAAACTCTTGGAAGAACAGTAAACACCTACAAATTCTTCCCTCTAGTACTAGTTTATTGACTAGGTACTTCAAGGCAGAATGGTCAGTGAAAAACTTGAAATGAGAACCTAACAAGTAATGTATAAACTTTTGTAATGCATAAATCATAGTCAAACCTTCCATTTCAGTGGTTGTGTAGTTGCACTCATCTTGCGAGAGTTTTATGTTGGCGAATTAAATAGGGTGGTCCATATTTCCTTCCCCTGGTTGCGCTAAAATGGCTCCCAGGGTGATGCCTAATGCATCCACATGTACATGGAATTCAATTTCCCAATTTGGAAATATCAAGATCGGTGCAATACTTATCTTCTCTTTTAGAATGTCAAATGCCTTGTGACAATCAGGCATCCATCGAAACAGTTCATACTTCTTCAATAATTTCTCAAGGGGTGTTGTAATAGTGGCATATCTTCTGATGAACCTGCGGTAATATCATGTATGTCCCAGTGTGGAGTGAAACAATTTTTCACTCATAGGTGGAGGCATGTTCAAAATGACCACAACTTTAGTTGGGTCTACCAGGACTCCTTCTCTGCATACAATATGGCCTAGAAGATTTCCATGTGGTACATAGAAAATACACTTTCATAGATTTAGAGATATCTGCATTTCCTGACATCTATAAAACATTAATCGGAGTAGGCTGACATGATATTGTTACACATCAAAATTACTCACTTTAATGATGACCTATTTTCGTCATGACTAGTGTCGCAAGTGTCACATTATTGGCCTTAAGTGTTGCACACATCATACTGCCATCTTGCCTATGTCGTGTCTCTAACGACATCACATGGAAACTTAAGACACCTTCAAAGACTAGTTTAAGGAAGAGAAATCATTTGATGAAGAGTACAAAGTATTTTACATGAAGAAAACTACTTAAAAATGAATTTTGGAGGGCAGCACTCCCCTACCCATTGTCAGGGAGTGCCAGTGCTCCCTACCCTCCTTTGGGGGAGCATTGTAGCACCCTATACACCCTTTTGAGAGAGCACTAGGATTTTCTGAAGGAATTTTGGGCAGCACTCCCCTACCCACTATCAGGGAGTGCCAGCACTCCCTAGCCTTCTTTGGGGGAGCATTGCAATGCTCTGTGCACCCTTTTGGGGGAGCGCTGGCCTATTTGAGAAAATTTTGGGTTGTTGAGGAGAATCAGGGAAAAATCCCCCTTATCTTGGAAATCAGTTGGATTCGAATCTAAGGTCAAGGCTACATCTTAGAGAGGATCCACAAATGATGGATAAAGATCCTCAACCTATCCCAAGAATATCTAAGGTGGTTGGGTATATCCACGCTTATATAAGGAGTCCTTCTCATGGTAAAATCATATGGAGTTTAGAGGCATAAAACTTATGATCTCATAATGGATATGTATCAGTGAAAGTTACAGTCATTTTGATCGTGGAACTTTTGAGCAAGGGTCTGGACAAAGAGATCTTGGTGAAGTTGTTGCATCTACATCTATGGTTGTAAGCACTTTTCTTTGTTTTCATTAATATAAATATGTGTTTGTCCTGTGTCCTTTAAGTTTTTGTATGTTTCATTAACTTGTTTCTTTTGATAGATATATTATGAAGCTAATTATGGTAGAGTAGGGAGTATGTTTCGTTGTTGTTGCTCATTGTATTGCAAGACCTTCTAAAGAACTTGGAGATCAAGATCAACTTGGATCGAGCAAGGAAAAACATTGGTAAAGGTATTTATCTTTATTTCTTCTTCTTCTTTGAATATTTTAGCTTCATGAAAAGGAATGTCAATGTCCACATTAGCACCTTTCTGTCTTGGTTATAGGGGTCTAGTATCCAAGAGGAAATTGGCGACTCCACTGGGGAAGGACTCCTATTTTATTTAATTGGTTTGTCCCTTACCTTTTACCACCTTTCATATCAATGTTTCTATTTGTTTATGATCCATTAGCCTTCTCCTACCTTCACTAGCATTTTCATTGTTTTTTATGCATTCTGGGTGAATGTTTTGCAAATTTTTGGCTATTTTTCTGAGTTTCTGGGAGCATAAATGCCCCCCCCCCCCTAGGACATACCAAAGCACCAACGCTCCCCTACAGTTTCTTAGGGGTCGTTGCAACACTCTGTGCACCCTTCTAGGGGAGTGCTAGTCTCTTTTTTGAGAGTTGTTTCCTTCTTTTTCTCAGTCTTTTGTAGCCTATTTTGTAGAGCTCTTTACCCAGAGTCTGTGGTTGGTTTGTGAAGTTGTTTGGATTGGTTTTTGATTTTTTTTTATGATTTTCACTCCCTCTAGTCTTGATTGGAGCTTGAAACCTTTTTCAGAAATGTGAAATTTCCTTTTCTAGCTGCATGTTTTGTCAGGATAGTTTTGAGTGATTTCTCTTTCTCCCTATCTTTTTTTGGCTTCTTGTCTGCATTTTATTTGTGTTCCTTGAATGCTTGATTGGTTGTAGAATCCTTGATGGTGTTATTGATTGTTAGAAAAAATTTCTACTTGTTTTCTTTCATAACTCACTGCCTTGAGTGCATGGTTTCTTTGTACCTTTTTTCTTCGTGTCTTTTGCATCTGCATAGGAATCTTTCTCCTGGTTGAAAGTAGTGGAGCATTAAAGTTTTTTTATCTACTTTCTGTATACGTCATAATCAAACAAAGAAGATAAATGCATTTTTTCTTTTGGGTAGTGAAACTAGCTTGCATTTAAAGTAGCAAAATTACATGTTTTTTGGCATTTTGGGACATTGTGCATATGGAATGATGAATGTTTTCTCCTTCTCGTAGCATAGCTTTCATCAAAATGAAAAGATTGCATATTCATATATTTCCATAGCTTTCGAGTTGGTCAAAACGCCATATTGTCCATGCCATTTTCCTTTTGAGTAACAATAGCTTTAAAAATCAAGCGCTAAACTAAAATTGATTAGACATTTTTATATTTTCTGGTAGCAAACCTACATCACATTAGTTGTAGGGCTTTGGAATAGGTGTGAAATATAACTTTCCAAAGCTACAAACAAACATAAAATCTTGTGTTAGGGAGCGGTGAAATCCAATTGCTACATTTTGTCCTAGGAATCCCTTCTCACACAAGGGTCAAACCTGAGGTCGCATTAGGACTAGCAGAGTTACTCACCCTGCTTTGTTGGTCTTGGTGTATAGATTGTTCATATTATGGGGTTCGCTTGAAGGTATACCCACAATGATGAGTGGAATCCTTTCAATTTGATTCAGGGGCAGATACCCTGCCCTTGCACATGGATCAGACTGTCGATTGTTTCCCCAGGCTTCATTGTTGTAGTTGGTAACTTTAGTGGCCTATCTCTTTAGGGTCTTTACACAAGGTGACTTTGGAGGGGCAAGTCTTCATGGTACCTGGAATTGACATTGGTCAAAATTATTTGGGCTCCTTGGAGGGTATACCCACGTTTATGTGTGGGAGCTTGCACCAGGGTGTATGTTCGTTAAGCAGGTTGTCAACACAACTTTTCCACCTGCTCTATCTCATCCCCTTCTTACTTTTTTCCCGCGATGTTGGATTTCATCACCAACTAGTGTGCTCATTGTGAGAAGGTTTTGTTTTCTTGCTTTCTTACTAGATTTTTAGCGTGTGTTGTTTGTTCTCCCTAGAAGAATCTATGTTGGATATTTTTTTTTATGGCATCAGTTCCTAGAATGACTAATGAAGGAACCCCTTTTCCAAGGGAACCCTTTGTTTTTCCTTCTTACAGAAATGTTGGTCCTCCTTACATCACTACTTTGAGCCTTCCAGGTCTCACAATTGGGTTATCGGTATGGTTTTTTTCCACTCCGGTGATCTCGAATGCAGGTTCTTCAGATGTAAGCACACCACCCACACATCAACCTCATGTCAACTTTTCACCTTCTTCACCCATTAAGTCTCCTTCCCTTTCTCCTTCTTTGCCTAGTGAAAGATTTAAAGAAAGTAGCCAGGTTGATAAGAAGAAGAAGAAACAAAAAGAGAAGAAGAAGAAGAACCCGAAAAGGATCGTTCCTCCAACCATATCAGATATTGGATCTAAGTAACCAGCTACTATTAATAGTACTGGGAGTGTTGATGAGGTCAACAAGATTACAAGGAAGAATCTGAAACCCAAATTCCCTTACAGTCTTTGTAAGGGTGACCACTTTCTAAGGGATTGCACTGGTATTCCCAAGGTATTAGAAATGTGGTCCTCCACATCATCAACCTCTGATAGACATGTTGGTGACACCCCATCAACTAGTGACATTAAGTTTGGTAAGAAGAAGACAACTATCAAATTTCCTTGTATGTTCTATGAAGGTGATCATTATTCTCACCTTTTTCCTCATATGGATGAGGCTTCTTCTCTTTTGGAAAATATTCAACTTCCAACTAGTTATTGTAAGATTTATCCCAACCCTTCGTTAGTTGATGGAATGGTAAATATAGTTCCATCCCCTATCAGTCTGGTTGATTAGGTGGCCAATCTAGTTTCATCCTTAGTTGAACCACTAACCAAAGTAGCTGATACGGTTTCATCATCGATCAGCCCCACTTTTCATCTGAAAAGTGAAACCCAAGTGACTACTCCAGTCTTGTCATTGGTCAGTCCCAGCCTTCATTTGAAAAGTGCCAATGTAGTCAATCCCACTCCTCCTCTGATGAGTGCCAAAAAGGTTGCTCCGGTCCCTTCATCGATCAGTTTGGTTGATCATGTCATCAATATGGTCACATCTTTAGTTGAACCAGTTGACAAAGTGGTTGATTCGATCCAATCTTCGGTCAATCCCTCTCTCCCTTCAGAGAGTGTAACCCGAGTGGTCGATCCATTTCCACCTATTGACCCCATTCTCCCCTTGGGGAATGAAACCCAAGTGGTCGATTTGATGTTGTTATCAATCGATCCTACTCTCCCTCTAGAGATTAAACTCGATACTGCTCACATTTTTCTCATTGATACAGAATCTACCATGCTGGGGGGAATTCCTCCTTCTCACTTGAAACCCCCTCCAAGTAATGAGGCCATCCTTTTTGATTGGGGTGTGCTAACTGGACCTCATCTTCCCTCTCACATTCCTTTAAAGATTACAGTATAGGTTTGTGGTAGGGACGTTCCTGATGCACTGATAGATGAAGGTTCATCCGTTAGTATTTTGTCCTCTATTTCTTGGCAAGCTTTGGGTTATCCTCAGCTTGTGCCAGTTACCCAAACTTTGTTTTCTTTTAACCGAACAACCAGTCACCCTTTAGGGATCCTTCCCCAGTTTCCCATAACTTTGGGAGGGAAAATTGTCTTTATTGATGTTATGGTAGTCCAATACCCCTTGGATTTAAATTTACTCCTTGGGTGAGATTATGTCTATGCCATGAAATCTATTGTGTCCACTCTTTTTCGTGTGATATGTTTCCCGCACGATGGAAGAATGGTGACTATTGATCAAATTTCGTTCGTTGGCCCTGACTTGACCATCAACCCAATGACCTCCCTAAATGGGTCTTGTATGCAGTCGGTATCACCCCTGCCATAGGTCAATTATGTGGTATTGTCTCCCATGACTTCAAATTCCAATGTCTTATATCTGGTAGTTGACATGGTGATCTCTTCGGTAGGGCTATTGGAGCTTGATCTCCTTACCCCTGGTGAGACCCTTGACATGTGTTCCTTCCATAGTATTCTTCTTCCATCCAGTGAAGATCTCTTGGAAGCCATGACCGATTTTTGTCCCTTGACATGGTTTCCTTCCAGAGCATTATCCTCTTGGAAGCCATGATCAAGAAGAAGTCATGAGCATAGTTTCTCTTCTCTGTCGCAAGCTCGTTAAAAAATGAAACAAAAGCTATGAGCATAGTTTTTCCTCTCTGTAACAAGCTCGTTAAAAAATGAAACAGAAATCTGGGGATTCAACCTAAATCCTTGAGCATAGTTCTTTTCTTGTGTCAAGCTCGTTAAAAAATGAAACAATCACCTCTCCTATCAGGTCGATTCTTTCACCTGATCTCGTAGATGTTGAGTAGATTCTTTCATTAGGTCTTGTATTTGAGCCTTCATTTCATCCACCCTTATCCTTTTTCTCCATCTAGTACATAAATTGGTGATAACCTGAAAGTCAGTGAATGAATTGAAGCTTGGGGGGCATGTCTCCAGCCTTTGATTATCATTCTGGAGTTATGCCACTAGCTTTTAAAGCTGGGGGCAAAGTACCAACCATATATAAGTATCCCTACCTTTGGAATTTATGTTGGGAATTTAAAAGCATAGTTTAATTTTGTTTCAAGCTTGTCTAAAATGAAACCAATATCGAGCTTAGTATTTGTTCTTTATCGTGCTCGCAAAAACATGAGAATGTAACCGAGTATACTTTTATCACTTTTTTGGACTCGTAAATGTTATACAAAAAAGGAACCCCCTAGAGTCTCCTTTAAGCTCTTTTCAGATTCTCTAAACATGAAAAGATTGTCGAGTGATATTTCTTCATTTAACACTCGTTAAAAGGTTTGAAAGGGCATCTTTCGAGTTGTAGTTTATCTCTTTTTCGGCCTCGAGAGACTAAAATTATGAAAAAGGACAACCTTGGAGTCGTCTTTAAGTTATTTTCAGACTCTCCAAACATGAAAAACAACCGATTTTTCTTTCTCTGGACTCGTTAAAAAATCATTCATTGAAGGGCCCATATGGGACCGAACCCTTACTTCTTCCAGTTCATTAAAAAAAGGAAGAGGGACTTACCGAAGGTGAGTTATATCGAGCATGTGTTACCCTCCTCGAGCTCGTTAAATAAAAAAGAGGTACTCATCTATATGGATGGGGGGAAAATTTGAAGGAAACAAGCCAATCAATTTTTGAGAACATTACCAGTAACTCTTACGGTTGCCCTTGAATATGACACTTTGTATTTGCATACATTTTAATCCACTGAACCTCTGCACTGAACCAATCCTATGAGTTTTCTTACTCCTTTGGGTCACCCGACGAAAGTCACAGTATCCACTGCATCATCAAGTTTTGGTCTATGTCATGTTTCCGCTGTTGTGCCCCAGTGTTCAAGAGAAGTATCTGCCTCAAGAGTCAACCATAAAAATTCTTATGTTTCAATACCTGTGTCAGTCCATGTTCATTTGATCCACCAATTACATATATGTGTCAGTTTCGGGTCATTGATGGGGGATACATCAAGGCCCTCCTTCGACGATTTTTTTCCTGTCGACCTCAATATCCTGGAGCTAGACTTAGAAACCATTTAGTACCTTGGGACCTGCATGGCTCAATGGCAGGCCTCCTCGAGTCTGACAGTGGGTTTACATCATTAACCCCATGATCGGATGATTCCATGGATGTTCAACTTCAGCTCATCCTTTCACATCCACTAGAATGTACTAGGGTACCTTGGGAATCATTGACATCAATGGTGATTTCCCTCGCACTTTTTAACAGTTTACCTCATTGACCGGTAATCAAGTGGTCTCTACCATGTTCAACATCAAGAAATCTATTCACATAGTTAGATTCGTACTACATTAGGATCGGTAAGAAGACCCTGGGTTGAGTAATCACTTTGATATGTACTTTTCCCAGGTTGTGATGAAATTTCTCTTGAATATTGACACATATATTGTCACATAGATCCACTTTGTATTAGTCTGTGGCTATGTCTTGTCGTCTCGTAGATTCATTGTGTATTTTTCATGGCTACGACTAGTTCATATCATGGAAGTATAGATCCACATTGTATCTTTAGTGGCTATACCCTTTTTATCAATATAATTATGGATCTGCAGTGTATCTTATGGCAGCCATACCTTGAAAGTCTTTATCACCAAAGCATAGGTATGCCTGCCTTGGGTTTGAAACATGTCATAATTTTTGTTGATGGTTCTGTGCAGCTTCTACTAGGTTCTCCGCGTGCATACCCTTGCTCAAAAAAGTCTACAAAGTACTTCAGTCATTAGTTTCTGTCTTCTAACTTCGCACTTTGGGGGGAAATCTATTACACATCAAAATTACTCACTTTAATGTTGACCTATTGTCATCATGACTAGTGTCGTAAGTGTCACATTATTCACCTTAAGTGTCACAAGTGTCGCAAACATCATACTGCCATCTTTCCTATGTTGTGTCTCTAACGACATCACATGGACACTTAAGACACATTCAAATACTGGTTTAAGGAAGAGAAATCATTTGATGAAGAGTACAAAGCATTTTCCATGAAGAAAACTACTTAAAAATGAATTTTCGAGGGCAATGCTCCCCTACCCACTGTTAGGGAGTGTCAGCGCTCCCTACCCTCCTTTGGGGGAGTGTTTTAGCACCATGTACACCCTTTTGGGGGAGTGCTAGGATTTTCTAAAGGAATTTTGGGCAGCTCTCCCCTACCCACTTTCAAGGAGTTCCAGCACTCCCGAGCCTTCTTTTTGGGAGCGTTGAAACGCTCTGTGCACCCTTTTGGGGGAGCATTGGCCTGTTTGGGAAAATTTTGGGTTGTTGAGGAGAATCAGGGAAAAATCCCCCTTATCTTGGAAATCGGTTGGATTTGAATCTGAGGTCAAGGCTACATATTAGGGAGGATCCAAAACTGATGGAGAAATATCCTCAACCTATCCCAAGAATCTCTAAGGTGGTTGGGTCTCTCCAAGCTTATATAAGGAGGCCTTCTCATGGTAAAAGCATATGGAGTTTAGAGGCATCAAACTTATGATATCATAAGGGATATTTATCAGTGAAAGTTACAGTCATTCTGATCATGGAACTTTTGAGAAAGGGTCTGGAAAAAGAGAGCTTGGTGAAGTTGTTGCATCTACAACTATGGTTGTAAGCACTTTGCTTTGTTTTCATTAATATAAATATGTGCTTGGCCTGTTTCCTTTAAGTTTTTGTATGTTTCATGAACTTGTTTCTTTTGATAGATATATTATGAAGCTAATTATGGTAGAGTAGGAATTATGTTTCATTTTTTCTTCTCATTGTATTGCAGGACCTTCTGAAGAACTTGGAGATCAAGATCAGCCTAGATCGAGCAAGGACAAATATCGGTAAAGGTATTTACCTTTCTTTATTCTTCTTCTTTGAATAGCTTAGCTTCCTGAAAAGGAATGTTAGTGTCCACATTAGCACCTTTTTGTCTTGGTTATAGGGGTTTATTATCCAAGAAGAAATCCACTTGTCTGTAGGGGGGTTTTCCTGTAACAAAAATTTTAACAGACTGTACATCATCCAATCATCCATATATACTTCTACAAACTTGTGGATGAATTCCTGAAAATTTGCTATCACAATTCGAGAGAAAACTGCAAGGGAATTATTCAAGCCAAAGGGCATTACATTGTATGTGAATGATCCCCATTTAGTTATAAATGTAGTCTTCTTCTTGTCTTCTTCTATGATTATGACTTGATGATATCTTGAGAATCCGTCTGTAATTGAATAGGATGGTTTTCTTGCAACTTGATCTAATACCTTGTCAATGAAAGGTGTGGGAAATAGATCATGCAGACATGTGGAATTCAGACTCCTATAATTCACATAGACCTGAATGTATTTTGTGCCTTTCTTACTCTGGATAACTATGGGGCTAATCCATTCTCCTTCTTCAATAGGGAAAATAATTCCTGCCACAAGCATCTTGTCCACTTATTTCTTAACCTTTTATTTTACTCTAGGGTTGAGGCGGTATGGTATGTGCTTCACAGGTATTGATCCGGGTTTCAAATCTATTCTCATTTATCCCATGGCTCCTTTTATTCCTTTTATCTCTGAGAACGTTTTTAGAAACAAATCCTCATACTCCCGCAATAGACTATGTACCTCATTCATAGCTTTCTCATCCCAGTAGTCTCCTATAGAAGCTATCTTAGGATTCTCTACACTCCCTATATTGACTTTCTACAACTTCAGTGGATATTATAGGAGCTACAGGTTTTCTTAGATATGGTATCCCGAATCTCTCTACTGCCTTCGATTTCTTTAATGTCTAAGTTTCTAAGCTCTTATAAACCATCAAGATTTTCTAGGTCTCTCTCAATTCTACAACAAGGTACATATATCTTATCAATTTCAAGACTCAGACTAGACTGAATCAAGTGAACATTGTCATGTTATACTACTGGACTTGATCTCTTTTTACAAATGTCAGAAAAAAACATTTCCCTAATTTTTTGAAGGACAGTGTTGAGCTCGGGATACTTACTTGTAAAGGAGAAATCCTTGCAGAATTGTTCTTGTAAGATCTTCCAACAATTCATTTGTCTTCTAGTATCCTCATGTATATAACAAGCCTTTGGAATAGGCCCCAATGAATGGAAAAATACCTGGACCCATAGGTGAGAGGGTACCTCTGCAAGTCTCTGTTGCTTGAGGAAATGCTCAATATGCATCTGAGGGTCAGATCGTCCATCGAACAGTTGTGCATCTTGGAAACATGTCTTCATTTCTTCATTCAGTCAATACATCCACTGGAATCGACATCGGATGGCTTGATTTGCATCCTCCCGCTCTATAATCGAGGCTTTATGGGTGGCCCACCATCTAGCGGGGGTATCTTGCAAGGCTAAGTCAAGAACATAGATCCTTTGTTCCTCCACTATCTTTTCTTCCATGATGGTAATAAAAATGTGTACCTCTAAGGTACCATTGTATGTAGGGGGTTCTCTGACCTCAGTTCCAATCCATCTTATTTCCCTGACAATTGCACATCACCTTGAAAATCACTCATACGAACCTTGCTTCCAACTGTCAAACACTTCTTCTGAATCCTCATCAGCAGATTGTATGCTTCTCCAGATTACTGATATGTATGTCATAGGATTGATGTAATCTAGTCTCGTTCTTTTTTTGACAGTGTAAAATTGGTCAAGGGCATCTGACTCCATATTATGGTCCACTGGCTCAACATATCTTGGCCTCAAATAAGGATCTAAGGCTTGGACTACTTTTATATCATTTACTTCAAACGTCATGGTGTCCCTCTTTAAATCGATAATAGAATAATTGTCGTATGACCAATCAATCCCAAGTAGAGAATGGTAGAGATCCTTATCTCCCATGATTTCAATCACCTCAAAATCAGTTGTGGTCTTAACTCCCGCAACATCTATTTCCACATTTTCTAGCCTTCCAATTGGGAAGATGTAGTACTGATTTTCCATTCTCAACTGGATACATGAATGTACTAACTGAGGTTCTCCCAAATATTCCTAGGTCTTTTTAGGTAGGATTTTAACATATTATCCCAAGTCTATCATGACATCCTTGATTTCAAACTCATCTAGATGGGATTCTAACATAAATTAGTTTCTAGTTCACACCTTCCTTCTTTGTATTCTTTGGGTATTCTTATCAGGGAGTTTAGTCCTTACTATGGATTGTGAGGTTCCCTTGTTACACAGTATCAAGTACAAGGTGTTGCACAACTTCTTAGTAAGTTGTTTGTCTCCTATGATATCAAATAATAAATGGAACCACGAGTTGATTACACTTTGAGACTAGTCAGGGTATTTTCTTTGAATTGCAGAATTCTTGGGTGATGGTGGTGAGGTAGCGTCTTGCGTAGCATTAGGTTGACAAGTGGCTCTAGGAGGATTCTCTACTACTTATTGAATGTGAACTCTCTTAAATATCTCTATTGCATTTTTGAAAAACAACTTTTGTTTCATATGATCATACCTGTCGTCTTTGGGAATAACCTTATGAATCTTGGGCTAACCGTTTGCGTCTGCCCAAGTCTTTTCTCCTCCGTTAGTGATGATGTTAATATTGGGTAGTTGTACCTAGATTTCCATTTTTAATTCTGAGCTTATGAGGTTATATCCACATTTAAGAACTCAATCTTCCCACTTTGCGATCAATTCTGGATAGTCTTCAGTTGAGTTCCCATTATTTTTGTAGTGTGAGAACCATGGTTGTCTCGGGTGAGGGAAGTCCCTAGAAAAATGACCTTCTTAATTGTAGTTGTAGAACCTTCTTGTCCCTCTACCTCCATTTCTCCCACCTATGAATCCACCTCCAAATCCTCCTCCCTAGCCTCTTCCAGGTCCCTGGGGGGTTTCATTTACTCTAGATGATGTTCGGTACAATCTATCGGCAAGTGCGTCCAGCGCTCTACATTGATTTGTGGCATGAGTCATAGATGCAAAAAAATCATAGTGTATTATATTGGGCACAGTTGTGTACTTATGCATAATAGGAGATTGCCTCAGCGCATGTCCGTGTGTCTGAAAAATCTCATAATACTCCACTTTATGAGGAGTTGGAACTCCTAGGAAGGTATTATACAACCCTGATGTATGGAATGGTGGAGTCACAGACACTTGTGCAACTCCTCCCGTAGGTCTTGAAGGTCCCATCGAGTTTTGAAGAGGTCTCATTCCCCTCATGCACGGACATTCATTTTCCAAATTCCTTTTTATGTAGCAACCTGTTCACCAAACTTGAGTGAATCCTGGTCTTTGGGTGGTTAATTCTTGAATCTTTTTCATTAGTGATGATATTTGTCCCTAAAGTTGCGACAAATTTGCATCTATCAGGGGTCTGGTCATTCTCAGATTTCCTGGATAACCTGACATGGCTTCGATCTTCATCAACTGCTCCAAATCTTTTGTTATCATGGCTATCCATTGTTGTGTTAAAGGAATTATTTTCATAGGTAGTAATCCTTGAATATACCATTCCCTCTGGTGATCGTCATGAATTGGATGTGCTAGCCTACCAATAGCATCCTTTAAATTTTTGTTTTACTCCCAAGTAGACTCTCCTTCCCTTTTTTGAATCTCTC
>JZKD02S1673995.1:72440-102072 GCA_000966675.3 Picea glauca
TAGATTAGTATATCATCAAAAAATACTAACACAAATTTTCGAAGGAAGGGCTTGAAAATGAGATTCATCAACCCTTGGAATGTGGAAGGTGCATTTGTAAGGCCAAAAGGCATGAACAAAAACTCATAATGTCCTTCATGAGTTTGGAATTTTGTTTTTGGGATATCTTCTTCCTTCATTCTAATCTGATGATACCCTGAACAGAGATCCAATTTTGTGAAATAGATTTCTCCATGTATTTCATCTAGAAATTCATCAATGAAGGGAATGGGAAACATATCTTTAATAGTGATCTTGTTGAGCTCTCTATAATTTGGACACATATGCCATGAGCTATCTTTCTTGAATACCATTACCATTAGTGTAGAGTAAGAACTTTGGCTAGGTCTAATAATGCCAGCCTCTAACATTTCTTCAACCATGTGCTCAATTTCACTCTTCTGGGCATACGGGTTTCTGTATGGCCTGATGTTAGGAGGAACACTCCTAGGAATTAGGTGAATTTCATGATCATGATTTCGAGTGGGTGGAAGACCTTTGGGAATATCATCAAATACTTTGGAATACTTATCAATGATCCCTTGGACATCTTGAGGAATATATGGCTTAGATGTTTCAACATCTAGTGAGCATAGTTGTGCAATAATGCCTTGATGCCCCTTTTTCAATAATTTTGTCATTCCATTAGAGCTTATCACCTTACCGGTTTTCCCTATGATACCTCTTCACTCAATTTCTTTTCCTTCCAATGAGAATTTCATGAAAAGTTCTTGAAAATTAAAAGCCATTGTTCCTAATGATTCCTAGTACAACATCAACACCACCCATGGGTATAGCAATCATTGGACTATTCATTACATATTCCCCCATAGTAAGATTGATCTTATTGCATTTTCCTGAGTAATTGATGGTTCCTCCATCTGCAATCATTACTTGAAACTTTGGCACTGGATATACAAAGGAATTGAGAGCTTTGGCTAATTTATAGTGAATGAAATTATGAGTACTACCAGAATCAATTAGGACTATTACCTTTTTCTTTTTGATGTATCCTTCGATCTTGAGGGTTTGAGGAGTGCTAATTCCAGCCAATGTATTACACAATATCATGGGAGTGAACTCTTCAGACGAAATTGCTTCTACGTTTTCATATAGAGATGGTTCTTGTTCTTGTTCTTCTTCCTCTTCACAATCTATGTAGAATAATTTCTTCTCACCACACTTATGTCCCTTACTGTACTTGCTATCATAATTAGAGAATAAGCCTTTTGCTTTTATTTCCTCCAATTGTTGAGGTGTCAACCTTGTAGGTTGAGGTGTTTTAGAAGAAGGAGCATTATTCTCTTTATAGATGTTAGGATTGGTCCTTCTAGTATCCATAGCCATATTTTTACTTTCAACATTTCTTGCCACCTTAAATGCATTCTCCAATGATTTGTGTTCCCAAAGGCGAACCTCATGTTGAATGTTATCCTTTAAAGTTCCTATGAATACATCAATCAAGTGCTCATATAGAATATTTGTTATCTTTATATTCAATCTTTGGAAGTTCTCAATGTGCTCGGTAACTGAACCCTTTTGCTTGAGATTTATCAATTGGCTAAAGAAGGTTTTCTCCTTGTATCCTCATAGTGTGCTATCATTTATTCCGTGAAAATTTTCCAAGTGATGAGTGATTTGCGAGAACAAAGCAATCAATACCATACAAATTGATTGGGTTCTAAATATAAAGAAGCAATTTGTACCTTTTGTGTATGTGGCACATTATGTAGATCAAATAATTGCTCCATCTGAAGTATCCATGTGATTAGGTCCTTGCCATCAAACTTCCTCATATCGATCTTAGGAACATGGTTGGTCTTCAACCCAAAGTTGGAGTTTCTCCATTCTTAATTCAACTTCCTTATTTACTCATCATGAATTTCAAGGGATACATTTTCACTTTCAGGTGTCCTCTCTATTAGGAATTTTTTCAATCCTTCCATGATCTCCCCTTTTAAACCATCCATATTAGTATCCAACTTAGCTTCGATTGAATCCATCATCTCTTGTAGTTAATATTTGGTTATTGTCTTTTTTTGTAAATCATTTATGTCCCTACGCATTTATTCACCTTCATAAAGAGTCCAAGTAGGATTTTTTGGAGGCTTATTTGGTGTAGAATTTCCCTTTTTTGGTGGCATGTTGCCAAGTATCACTTTAAACCTTGATTTTGAGGTGGTTCTACTAGACAATCTTCCTTTTATTGTATCTCCAAAATTTCGGACCTTCTGAGTATGAACTTTTATTTTTTTTAGGTCTCTGATATTTCATCTCTTCAATTCCACAGGTCTGATAAAAATTGGATGTGCCAACTGGAATTTACAGTAACTTCCCCGCAACTTGCTGATTTTTTTCCTTTCCAGGAGATCTCACTTATATAGTGTGCCCCGCGCAAAATAATTGATATAAAATTTTGAAACTTGTACTAGAACTACTAAGGGTTGTACACTATCCAATGAAACTTATCTCACTCAATTTGGATACTCTAGGAAGAATTTATTATTGTTTTACCCAAAACACTTGCTTGAGACTAGTCAATAGGACTAGTCAGATACCCTATCTTCCACAGGGTGTATATACAAATTTGAGATGACCCAGAAGCTGAAATTGCTACCAAAGATACCTTACTAATTTATGACAATATAATCCATATTTCAGGGTCTGAAACATTACAGAAAAAATTCTATAGAGAAAATTCTGCAATGACTCAATTCAGGATGAATATAGAACCCTATATTACAAAGGTTGTATCTCTGAAAGTATAAGGACTCACAAGATGAACTTTTAACCCAACGTACCTTGATCCATCTAATAAATATCCTCCAAGTCGTTCCTTTTGAATCATTGTAGAAAAAATGTTATAGCGAAAATTCCATGGTGTCTCAGATGTAGCAGCAAAACCCCAAAACCTTGAGCTCTGATACCATAGGTTAAGAACCAGATATCAATGTAGCATAGAAAAACATTAGAATAAGTACTCAACGCATTGAAAAAGAGATAATTTTAGATAATAAGCCTCTTCAAGGGGGCAACCTCCTTTTACCCCACATAAATGTTCAAGTACAAGATGATTCCAAATGAAAATGTCTCCTTGGTATATATATAGGAGACTAGGAGGTATAATTACAACTAATGGAATAAATCCGACATAAATAAAATAACATTCCTAATGTAATATGCCCCAATTAATGGTTAATGAGCCAATATTAGGGCTTAACAGTACCGAAGTAGTCTAGAGCGTTGGCATTTTCATCTTCCTGGGAGGGAAGAAATCTCACCCGAAGTGTAACCGAGACATGAAAGAGAGGGAAGGGTAAGGATATTACTTAGACAGACCTATAAGGTATCGAGGCTCACTGTAATCTTTCACATAATAGACTAAACCTGTAACACTCCTAAGGAATTATTTACAGAGAAATAAAGAAACAGAGTTGTGTTTCCATTCATAAAGACAAATTTAGGTATATCATACATAAAGATAATAAAGAAAAACAACTCATTCATGCATTAAGACTGAATACACAATATGTAAATTCAAAATTTAGGCCTCTGTTAATAATCCCAAAATCTGATACATTGTCTGTCTGGTTCTCACCCAGATATTCATATTCCTCGATACTATAGTATTGGCCCATTACATCAATGACTCTCATCACACTATCAATATTTACAACAGGAATAGTAATAACTCATAACTAACATGCTATGAACTAATGATATTACAACCCTTTTCTTAGCATTTCACTATTAGCCTATCATACTCAATATCATTAGCTCATTAGCATTAGCATTATCAATATCATTATTATCCTATTACAATCACATCGGTCCTCTATAGATAATGTGATCTTTTTTATTAATAACTCGAGAGTTATTTCCTTTCTTGATCTTGTTGTTGTTGCGTTGTCCCTTTAAATGTTTTATGTTTCTTCCTTTCTTACATTGTCCAGCTTCTCAACAATCTTGTGTTGTCCAGCTTCTCAACAATCTTGTGCAACTCCCATTCTCCAAAATGAAGATGTAGTCTATTGTGTGCAACTTCTAACCAAAAAAATGAAGGGCCTAACAAAACCCAACTAGGAGAAAACCACAAAAACTTTTCTTAAGTAGTTTCAAGATTTTACAAGCACCAACTTGAAGGAAGCACCTACTCCTTGAGATTTCCAGCACCTACTGGAAGGAGACACCAATCTGCTTGGAATATTTTAAATGATGATACAAGATCAAATCAACCTTCAAATACTATCCCAAAATCACATCTTTAATATGCATACAAAGTTGCTTAGAAATGTACCTCAAATATTCAAACTTGTAAGATTCGCCACGAGCTCAATTTTCCATTTCTGATTCTAAAACTTGGACCTAAGATATCGAGATTTGTTCTCCTTATAATTCAACAAGTGGAATTAAATTTGGACCTATGCAACTTTAGATATAATCGTTTTATATCTAACACATGTTTGGGACTGGTTTTTGGATTAGTCACAAACCCTAAATTACAAGTATAACTCCGTACATGTAATGAATAAGGATCTAAAACTTGTACCCAATATTCTTCGATATATTCTATGAAATTCCTCCATTTTTTACTCCTTGAATCATCCCCCCCAAAAAAGTTATAACGAAAATGCAAAGATGACTCTTTTTGAAAAATAAAATCATAGTTTTAAAAACCTCAACTTCCATTGATTATAATTCCAAACTTGTAATGAGTCAAGACCTGAAATTCGTATTCAAGATTCTTCATTGTCTCTTCTGAAAAACATCCTAGTTTCACTATCTGATCGTTCTAGAAAAAAGATTATATCAACAATTTGAAGATGACCTTCAAATAAAACCCTAGAACAAATCATCACAAGACTTCATCTTCCCTTCGAATCTCACCCTTCTTCACTTCATCTTCCCTTGGATATTCGCTCCTCTAAGATGAAATTTGCTCCTCTTTCTTGGCTAGGTCGAATTTGTGTGATACAAATTCCAAATGAATCTCCTCTTATTTATATAAGTCTACTCCACATGAGGGGGTGCAACCAAGGGTCACAACTTTTGGACTGCACTGCTTCCTTAAGGATGGTCGACCTTAGGGGATTCTTTACTTTACTTTAGGGGATTCTTATCTTGATTTTAGGGGTTTCTTCACTTGGCTTTGGGGGCTTCTTCACTTGGCTTCTTCAAGGCTCCATTTGTGTACAACTTAAAGTGGGCATGTGGAAATAATCACATGTTATCTTATCCTGTGATGACCATGCTTAAAAGCTACACCATAAGGGGACCACTTTGGAGTTATATACAATTATTTCAAGGCTCCTTCAAGGATTCTTCAAGTGGACACATCATAATATATTTTAGGGGCTTCTGGTATTTTCTTCAGGGATTCTTCTAATTTTGACATCAATGACAACCAATTTTCCAACAAGGTCATCTTAGAACCTAATTATGAGAACCCCATAGATTTCCAAATTTATTATAAGAGTACCAATACCATCACACTTTGACCACATATTTTCCCATTATGACATCGCAAATAGTTCCAATGGAATGAATATTCTAGTGGCATGGGTGGACTTTCACCGAGGATTTTAAACACAATAACACTAAATGTGCACAAGTACAGTAAATGAAAACAAGAACATTAAATGAATTTGCATAACCCACATATCATGAACATATCATAAATTTCTTAAAAAGTTATTTAGAAGATTAAAACCAACCTAAGATTATTTTTCATATGCTCATATCATTACTCAATTAAACATATCATTTTAGTTAATAATGTGAAATGGTTTATTAGGCATTTTTGTTCTTTCTTGGATTAAAATTTTCATATAAACTACTTATGAAATTTTAATAATGATGGTTTATAGTAATTACAATTTGTTACTAGATTACTGGGATTTTTGATAACTTGGGCCACTCTCCAAAGAAACCTCCTTCTAAAAATACCATAAATATGTGTTTGAATGTCCCAAAAGGATAAATTGACCCACATAGATGTTCAACTTTGGATGGCGACGAGTTCTTTGTCGTCGTGAATCATGATCATCAATCCCATTATTAGCTTTATACTCTTTTATATACATGTTTACTCATCATTCCTATGTTTTCTAAAAAACATGTTCCTAATATTTTGGCAAGTGAAATTGGTTTTGTTGGAAGACAAGAAGTCAATCTAAGAAGGAATGGAAAATGAAAAAAAAAAACTTCAAGGAATATCAAAGTGCAATGTTGTATCTTAAATTTTGAATTTGTTAATTCTACTTTTTTACATCCTTTATTTTCATAGTCTAGAAAAACATCTTCCAAAGTGTTAAACAAAACTACAAAATGTCCTTTTATGTTAATTTTCTTTCTCATGTAAAGAATTTGATTTGATATGGAATAGATAGCTATCTTTTCGGTTTTCATTTTTATGTAGATGTTTTAACTTCCTTTTTGTTTCATATTCAAGATTCGTAGTTGTCTTGTTTAATTTTTTTTAGGTAACATTACTATTATTTGTGGGATTTCTGATAGAGAGGAGGAAAGAAGAGGTGTAGAAAAGATCATGACAGATAACTTGATAGGATACCTATAATACCATGAAGTTAATTTAAGAATTGCTCATCTTTTGATTTATTTGTAGAACATGTCATCAGTATTTCTACTATCAAAAAATGCAAATTTTCATTTGGGTTTATTATAACCTTCCTTCTATTCTGAACAATAATATGCATTATTGTTGAAATTAGTGCAACTGAAAGAGCCAATGTCTAGGAGGATGGCATAAGACCCTGGCTGAGATCTAGGGTCCCTAGTACACTCTTGGGGTTCTTGGTTTGGGACCAAGCAATTAGAGCCATGGAAAAAAACCTTAGTGAGGGCCCCCAGTGTATTTCTTGGGTTATTGGTCAAGGACCAAGAAATAAGTCCCTATATGTGTTCTAGGGCCCCTCGATGTGTTCCAGGGAATCCTTTCTCGGTGCTTGGATTGATCCTTGTATGTTTCACTTAGTGGTTTATGATGTAAGTCCCTAGATGTGTTCTAGGGCCCCTAGATGTGTTCCAGGGAATCCTTTCTTAAATGCTTGGGTTGATCCTTGATCTTGTAACTTGGTGGATAAAGACCCTAGATGTGTTCTAGGGCCCCCATATGTGTCCTGGGGTATGTTGGTCTGGGACAAGGTAGTTCTTGGTTGAGTACCAATATGTGATGATGTGTGATATTTTTCTTCTCTCCCGTGATGGTCCATGAGACCTAGGAGAAACTATAATATGGACATGACCACATCATTGGTTGTTCCTCTTATGCAAGGATGATAAAAGCTTATAAGTTATCATGAGACATATTTGGAAAATTTTCAATTGAAGAAGACCCCTTTGGCTTTGTCTTGTAGCCTCCCCTTGCTTGAATCTCATCCCCTATCTTTCTTAATGTGGTGCTGGTATTTTATAAGTCACTTTGACTTATTTGACTTTCTAATTATTATTTTTATTAATTATTTTAAATTTTAGGTTTTTAAATTAAACCTAACCCTAACCCCTTCCTAATATATAAAAGGAACCTCTCCCTCACCCATTTGTTCATTCATTCCTCACTCTCTTCTCATGGTCTAATGTTTTTGCAACTATCTTGTTCATCTTTTTCTTGTGGGTACGGACTCCTTGGAGCTTCCTATCTTCTTGTTTTTAGGTGCGAGCTCCTTGGGATTCTCTCTAGTGCTAGTTGTGACATGTCTTGTTGGTGTGTGGCCTCCTTCTTGCTGTAGTAGGGTATCGTTTCCCTTCTCCTTGCTGTAGTAGGGTGTCACTTCCCTCTCTCTTACTGGTGAAGGTGATGTGTCATCCTCCTTTCTCCTTTGTAGGTTCCATTGGTTTCCCTAAGGTTGGTGTTGCCTCCTAGGAAGCCCTTGGTTTCTCTTCAGTTGTTGTTGGTGTCATTTCTTGTTGTCTCATGTATGATACCTCTGCTTACCAGATTATGTTGTAGGTTTTGACAATCCCTAAGTTGTTGTAGCACTACAATTCATATTGGATGACTTTTGTTTGAGCCTATATTGTGGTCTTTGGGGTTTTATATCAGTCTTACTTATGTTGATTGGTCCTTGAGTTCTTCTTGAAAATATTTCCACTTAGATCATGATGAGATCAAACCCTTGAGGGTTTTGATCCATGACCTGTAACATATTTTTCTGATCATATCGAAAGAGGACAACAACAAAGCATCCTAGGTAAATTTTTTCTAGAGGTAATGTGTTGTTATTTTTTTTCTTATTTTCAAATCTGATGTTCATAATTTTTATTGCTTATGATTAGATTAGTTCATGTTTATATCTAGCCTAGAAATGTTTTACTACATGCTCAAATCTATTGTATTGTTTCTATGTTTAATCCACTTCATAAATTTTGTTTAGTTTGTTGATCTAAATCTACAGTAGTGAATAAATTTAAAGAAATATTAATGTTTTCATTTTCCCTAAAAATTCCAACATGGTATCAGAGCTTAGGGTGTGAAAAGAGCTCAATAGTGGCATACTTTTGAGCCTGTGTAGATCCACTTTTTAGGCTCTGTTTTGCAGATTAGGAGTAAGTCTATTTTTTAGAATCATATCTTGAAATCAGCATGGCTTCATCCTCAATCAAAGAAGAAGATAGGCTTGAAGGGGACTCCAACTTTACTTCTTGGAAGGATGGGGTGTTTAATATCCTAGAAGAAGGTCACTTTGATGATCTGGTTACCAAGGTGATAGAAGAAACTACTTCAAATATAGGAAGGGAATCATATAAGAAGAGGTAGGACAAAGCCAAGAGATTCATATTTGACTCAATTAAGTACAACATGATGCCCCTCATTGGTCATATGAGGACAACTAAGGAATTATTTGATGCCCTAGCAAATCTATATGAAAAGAAGGCCCCAACTCAAAAGAGGATATTGAAGAAACAACTACGTACAATAAATATGGGGAAGGGTGAATCTATCTCTGCCTTCTTTTCCAAAATTTCTCAAACAAGAGATCATATTACACAAATTGGAATTGAAGTGGATGTTGATGACCTTGTAAAAATAGCAGTTGATGGTCTCCCTGACTCATGGGAGACATTTCTCTCTTCAGTAAATGTAAGAGAAGTTCAATCCAACTTCAAAATATTATGTCATGATTTCTTGGAAGGATACGGTAGACTTAAAAGCATGAATGAACCCTCAACAGTAAGAGACCATGCTCTTTCATTCAAAGCCAAGAGATGGAATAAGTTTCCTCAGCACAAAGGCAAAGGTAAGAAACCCCAAGGTAAGCACTCTCACTTTCACTCTCATTTATCTAAAATAATATGCTTTAACTATAAAAGTCTAGGTCATTATGCAAAATAATGCAGGAACCCTCCTTCATAGCATAAGCAGAGAGGCAGGTTCCATGCTTCAGTTGCAACTAAGGAAGAAGAGCCTCAAATAAGAATAACCAGGGCTGCTACTAAACAGAAAGAACAACGTTGAGAATGTTATCTTGTCTCGGCCCTCTCTGGCATTGTCACTAAGTTAGAAGAAGTTTGGTTAGTGGACAGTGGGGCCACCAAACACATGACAGGATTCAAACAAAATCTTGTAAAATATCAGGATAACAAGTTCCATGTGAAGGTAGAATTGGGTGATGATGGCACCTATGACATCAAAGGGTTTGGAGCAGCATCTTTTCAACTTCAGATAGGTAATGTATTTCATATCGATGAAATTATTTATGTTCGTGGATTAAAGAAAAACATTATCTTAGTTGCAGTTCTAGAAAGAAAAGGGTACTCAGTAGCCTTCTCCAAAGGAAAGGATCTTATGTGGCCCTCAAATGGGAGTTTGAGCTCAGCCATGACAATCAGAACTCAATAGGGTTGACTTTACAAAATCATTGGACGCGTTATTCAATAACTAGCTTACGAGATGATCAAACCCTGTGAGCTATGGCACAAAAGGTTTGGATATCTCAACTACAATTCTCTCCCATGTTTGCAAAAAATGGTAACAAGTATGCCATTTTTTTCATTTGAGCATGATAGTGTTTGTAGAGGCTATACTCTTGGTAAAAATATAATGAAAACCTACCCCCACAGTAATAGAAAAACTAATGGCATATTATATCTTATTCATTTTGATCTTTGTGGATCTATGACTGCTCCGTCAATGAATGGTTGTCTTTATTATATCATTTTTATTGATGATTTTTCTCGTAAAACTTGGATTTATGTTTTGAAAACTAAAGATGAATCTTTCAGTAAATTTCAGGATTTTAAGAATCTTGTTGAGAATCAAACATGTAGACATATCTTTGTTTTCAGAACAGACAATGGAAAATAATTTGACTCCCACAAGTATGATGATATTTGTCAGACTTCTGGGATTAAGAGGGAGTTGATTGTGCCTTATAATACTCAGCAAAATGGGGTTGCAGAAAGAAAGAACAAGACGAATTGTGAAGCAGCCAAAGCCATGATGTATGATCATAATCTACCATTGTCTCTTTGGGATGAAGCTACAAGCATTGCAGTCTATATTCATAACAGGCGTCCTCATAAATACCTAGAAGAGAAAAATCCATAAGAAGTCTTCACCAGTAAGAAGCATTCAATTGACCATTTGAGAATATTTGGCAGTCCTATCTACATTCATATACCTAAATAAAACATGACTAAGTTAGAGCCCTCTGGAAAGAAAGGAACTTTTGTGGGATACAGTGAGACCTCAAAAGCATATAAAATTTATGTACCAGGGCACACGTTCATTGAGGTCAGTAGAGGCGTGACCTTTCATGAGGAAGCAACATTTAGTCATTCCATATAACGTCCATGTGATATAAAGGAGCGGGAAGCTCCATCTCCAGAACCTTCAGATTCACCACTTCTAGACGAGTAGAGGGAGGAGGCCATAGAGCCTTCTGTGGATCCCATAAGGGATTCTGTTGCATTTCCCTTAGAGAAACCTCATGTTAAAATGAAGCCAGCTTGGTGCCAGTAAATTTTAAAGGAAGAAGAAAATCATGTAGCACCTAAAGGTACCTTCAGAGAAAGCAAGAAACCAAATAAGTACTTAGGCCTGATAGCATAGTTGAATCTTGTGATTGACTCAGAACCTTCCACTTTTGAAGAGGCTACCAAACATAAAGTGTGGAAGGATTCCATGATAGAAGAGAACAAGTCAATATTAAAGATTGATGTATGGGAACTGGTCCCAAGATCTCAAGGAAAATCAGTAGTAACCTCTAAATAGATTTACAAAATAAAGCATGCAACAGATGACAGTGTTGAAAAATTCAAAGCTAGATTTGTGTCTTGTGGCTTCTCTCAGAAAGAAGGAATTGACTATGACGATATATTTTCTCATGTTTCCAGGTATACTTCCATTTGAATCATTATCACTCTTACTTCAGTTTTTTATTGGAAACTTCACCAAATGGATGTTAAAATTGTTTTTCTTAATGATGAAGTTGAGCAAAAGGTTTATATCGAGCATCCCAAAGGTTTCTTGATCCATGGGAAATAATCCCATGTATGCAAACTCAATAAATCCTTGTATGGATTAAAACAAGCTTCGAGAGCTTGGTATGGAAGAATTGATAGTTTTCTTCAGAATCTTGGATTCTCCAAGAGTGTAGCAGATTCTAATCTTTATATAAAGATTGTGAAGAATCATCCTGTCATCTTGGTTTTATACATGGATGATTTGTTCCTTACTAGAGAGAAAATATGATAGCCTAGACTAAGAGGGAGTTATCAACAAAGTTTGAAGTGAAGGACTTGGGTCTTATGCATTACTTTCTTGTCTTAGAGGTGTGGCAGAAACCAGGTGAGATATTTCTGTCACAAAGAAAGTATGCAGTTGATGTGATTCATAGATTTGGCATGTTGGACTGTAAGTCCATGACCACACCTATGATTTCTAACCTAAAGAAGTTACATGATCAAGCTATAGGCTCAGATCTAGAAGACCCCACCATATATCGTCAGATCATTGGGTCCTTGATGTATCTAGTGTTGATGCTTGAAAGTGCAACGATGAATACTATACTCGCAAATGATTGCCAAGATTTATTATTTATCTATATTAATAATACAACAGTAGTTGGGACCCCCTTTTTATACTTATGGAACTATGGTGGATAAGCAACGCTTATAGTTTTTTTTTCCTATGTGATGGTAGCAACACAATTTTCTACAGTTCATTTGTTTCAGATCATGGTTTAAAATTTTATGGTAATATGTGGTGGTTGGGTGATTAAAACATGAAGCTAAGTGGTTTGGATGATCTCTCATAAAATATGATAATGATAACTTTTTGAAACAGAGAATTATACTCCAGTTTTAATTTTTGATGTTGTGTATTGTTCATGGCGAAAGTTGGGTGATCTTGACCCTTGCTACTATGGTTGTGTGCATTATTTAAGTTGCATAGTGGATTTTGTTCCTAGTACACTGTCATTCGAAGGAATTTGGTATTGGAAAGGGGTGGTGCACTCTGGACTACCACGCACTTTGCAAAAGCAATATGGCAATTTTGGATTTTTGGTTGATTAATGGTTTGAATGTAGTGCTATGGTGAGTTAGATAGTACTAAAAATTGAATGAAGATATGATGGGAGAAGCGACATGACATGCACGTCACTCAAACTCCCCTCGATCCCGTCACCCTAGTCATTCTTGCAATTTTGGCTCTGGTAGTTGTTGTTGCTCCACCTTTCCCAGTCATGGAGGAAGTATACAATCTTAGTTTTTCTCCTCACACATACTTTTATAGGTATGGGTTTTCTTACTTTTCCATCCATGAGAGTTACCCTGCATTTGAATCAAATGTTGGCTCTAGTTGCTCATGGTTTGTGTGATTCTCAAGTTATTATGATGTTTTGGAACTTTGTTTATGCTCGCATCTTTGGTTTTCTGTGGTGTTTGTTCTAGGGATGTTGGATTTTAAAAGTTGTTCATGTGGTCCTTGCTGTGTGTAATTGTTCATTGGAATTATTGACTAAATATTGCAGTGGAGCCTACTTTTTCATGGTTATGTTTCCAATTCTGGCCTCTCTGTTCAAGTTGGTTATCACAGTCTTCCTAAACTCTAGGATTTTCAAATGCTCCACCTATATATTGACACTACTATTCTCTGTGGCTAAGTGTACCCATGCCATGTTTTGACCCTGTGGGTTTTATGTGAATTATGATTGAAGATTAGAGAATTATGTGCCTTGTATTGGAAAAAACCTCAGTTGTTGGCTTGCTTGCTATAACATCAATGTCATTGTTTCCTGGTAATTGTTATACAGTATGAGAACATTGCTACCCTTATTTTGACAAGAGAATTATTTGTTCTTTTTGGTTGGGCACAGGTTTTTATTTGGTCGATCATTATGCAGTGTTGGAAAAAGGGTTTGCCTCACCTGTTTGTTTTGGAAGATGCAGTATGTTGTTTGAATCCCATACAATGGATATCAATGTTGCATATTATTGCTTCTGTGATCAATTATGATAGGGCACCTATGGACTGAGCTCTCTATGCCATTTAACTTCCAAAATCTCTGGCCGAACTGCTTGTTGTCTCTACCACTTACTATCTTAAACCTTGAACATTACATTGAAAGCATAATTACTCAAGTTTGAAGTTGATGGGAGCACTGTGTTTGCTCGGTTACTGGGAACGATTTTGTTTGGTCCTTCCTTGGTAATTATGGAAGAGATCTATACCCACCTATTCATTTGAAGCTAGTGTTAAAAATATTGAATGTTATTTTGGTTCAATCATTATGTTGATTGTATAAAAGGATCACTTATGTTCTAAATGCTTGAGGCCCAAATAAGAGTGATAACATCCAAAATAATTGCATTGAAAAGTGGTTAAAAATGATGGATATGCATTGTTTGTAAACACTATGCATGTCCCTATTGGATTAAAAGGATTATTATTGGAGTTAATATTATGGTTGTGGCTCAAAGGCTACTGTTGTTTCTTATAGTGATTACGATGTTTTTCATTATGACTGTCATATAATGATAATTTGGGTACAATGGTTTCTATGATTAAATAATTCTGGGCATACAGATTATTGTGTAAATAATTTTGAAGCCAACAAGAAAATTTGTCAAAGAAGATATCATTTTGGATTATTGTTTGGAAAAGGAACACTTGTTAAACTTTGAAATTATGTACAAAGATATGTTTTGATTGCATTTAAGGTAGCATGTTTTGATTTGTTTCACTTGAACATTATCCATATTGATTCCTTATCATTCTACCATTTTTCACTAATTACAATCCCTTCACAATCTCGATTTCACTTATTGCATCCTTGTTCTGTGATATAAATTTAAAAAGAAAAGTTTGTGTAGAAGCGACAAAAGGGATAACATAGCAAGGGTTGGTGACTTATATTTTTATATTTTTATACACAATTAAATTGTTTGGTTAATTGATGAACAATATTTGTATATGCATTCCCTATCATTCTACCATTTTTATCTAACTACACTCCCTCCATATTTCCCATGAACCCTATCACCCCCTGTTCACATGGAAATTAATGAAAGGTTTGTTATGGATGGATTTGCATGTATCTCGTGTCAATTTTTGAGCCAAACTTTGATTCATGTAAGAAGAGTGTCATGTATGGTTTATTAAGAGCTTCATTACTGACAAACTGCTACTATAGGATGAGTTTTTTTAGTAGAAGCAGCAATGGTCGAAAAACGAGAGGCATGGGAAATTGGAATCGAGGCCATAAGAGGCCTAGATTTTCTATCCATTTTGACGTTGATCCTCAAGAATTGAACCAGATGTTCCAAGATGGGTTCTTTAATTGGGTTGGAGATGGGATAATGCACCCTCTACCTGAAAGACCCCCTTTTCAGCCTCCTCAAAATATGATTGGAATTATTGTTCCTCCACATGTCTCTTTTCATCCTGAAGTCCCCACAAATGATGGTTGGAAAGAGATTTCCAACCAGCCTATCTCTAACCATCATGGTTGGCCCACTATTCCATTGCCTTACCACCACCTGTCAATCGAAATGTACATATTTCCCATGTTGTTTCACCAGTTTGTCTAGATTTCCCGTGTTGTTTAGCCAGTTCAATCTTCACATGCTAGTAAGAGATTCAAAACTGATATTCCCCAACCTATGCAAGACAAGGGAAGACCAGTTGCCTCCCCTTCTTCTCCCTCCAATGATTCCTCAAAATCTGTGTATTCCCGCCTACATTTGAAGGAATATTGTTCCCATGTGATCAACAAGATACAACCCCAAGGGTCCAATCAACCATGGGCTAATTCCGAGAAGTCTAAGGGAAACAACCATGAAAAAAGGAAAATTTCCTCACAAAGTGAAAAATATGGTTTTTAAAATATGTTTTTTTTTTATGATTTCAATTGATGAGGACAGTGCTTAATGGTTGTCAACTTTTTTGGACAACAAGCTTTGTTTTGATATTTTGTGGATAATGTGGATAGTGTGGATATATATATTCTTTTTTGGATATGATATAAATTATTTATGATATTTAAATATCCAGTTTGAAAGATATTCAAGGGAGTTACACGGGTGGCATATGGTTAAAATGATTATTTTTTTTGTTTATTATATTGCATGATTTAAAAGGAAGAAATGACGGGAGTCACAAGGGGTCCCACCTACCTAGTTATTATTAATTAAGACCCTTAACTATATTATTATTATTTATTTCTCATAAACTAATTAGTTAATTTAAATCAACTTAACTAAGAAAGTAGTTGAACTACTTCAACTTATTTGGAAAGAATAAAAGATGAATGAGAAGAAGAGACAAGGGGAGAATAGAAGAAGAAAGCAAGACTAAGGTTTTTTTCTTTAGTTACATGAGATAGTTTCAGTTTTCATTAATTTCTGAGTTTATTTAAATCCTAATTCTTTTCTTGACAGCAGGGTCTTATTGTAGACAGCAAGGTTCAAGACTGAACCACACTTTTCAGAGGCTTGTTTTAGAGGTGTTGATATATCCTTGATAGTACGTGTATTCTTGTATGTTTGTGAATTAAGTTTCATGGTTGATAAAGGATATCTTGCAGAGTCAAATTGGCAGTAGTTTGTGGCAAGCTGATCCAGATTATTAATTTCAGTTTTACTTTACTGTCAGATTCTTTTTGTATGGTGTTCATCGGACATCTCTAAATTATACTTTGGTTCATGCCCTCGCAAGGGTTTTGTAAAGAGAAAACATTTTTTGATATCTCGGAGTGAAATAAAATTAGATTGCTATTATGTCTCATATATGTGTATTTGTGACTTGGTTACTTTTCACTTTTTGATCTCCATGTTTAATTAATTGCAAATCTGTGTACATTCCAGAAGTTTTTTTTATTTTATTTTTGCAACATATTTAAACTATAAATCGCCTTAGTCCTTGTAATTAATACTTGTGGATTGAGATAATATTTTGAGGCTATAAACCCCTGGGTAACATTCCCAACTATCTTGTCCTAGACAGGAAAGATATGAAAATGATTGAGTACGGTAATTCATACCTTTTCCTCAACATTTATTTGATGACCATACTGGGGAGATCCTCCATATCTCTCTGGTTGATTGTATTCATAATTATCATTGAATATTTCTACTTTTGTTTTTTATTATTTGATTGTTTTCTTTTCCTTGTGACAATATCTGCTACAAGGAAGCCCAATATTGAGCATGGTCTTAAAGACTAAACCAACATTTCCTTAACTTTATTTAATACCATCTTAGAAACCGCTAATACTTGGGATGAGATGGAATGCTCATGGGAATTAATTGAACAAGACATAAGTATTCGTGAATGTTGGGAATCTAGAAAAAGGAAGCCTAGAAATCAGTCGTAGCTCTCTTTTTCCTAAAGTTGATCTTGTTTTTCATGTCCTCAAATCCTCGCATCTCTAGGAGAAGAAGAGGATTGTCTCCTGAAATCACTCCTATCATTGAAATAGGAAAAAGGAAAACTATTATGTCAACCCAACAAGGTACTCTAAGGAGAACTTTGTCTGATTCAGCTAGTTCACCTTTCTCACCCACACCCATCATTTACAACATGGCATCTTCAAGTGGCTTTGGTGGTACTAGAGGTGCCCCTTCATCTCAACCTTTAGCCTCATTAGTGATTGCTAGTTTGTATAGCCATCAGGTTTCTATCGAATATACTACCAAGCCTGCTAAGATCATCAAGTATGGGCTTTTCCAATTTGAGGAAGATGCTACTACCACCCCATGGCATGTATCCTCTCCCTTGAACCTAGCGCCTGCTACTCGTCCTTTACAAAAAGTTAAAGAGCATCTACCTAGGTTTTCCGGAAATAATACCATCACTAAAAATGAACACTTGGTAGCATTCTCTAATGCCTGTCACAATATAGGAGCTAATGATAATGATACCTGCATGCACCTATTTGTTAACTCTCTTGAAGGGAAAGCAGCGGCATATTTTTTTGATATCCCTCCCAAGATTCTTTCCATTTGGGAAGAGTTATTTTACTGGTTCAAGTCCACTTATGGGCAGCCTAAGATCCCAGTCGAACAATTATGGGAATATAATAACATTGCGTACAAAGACGGTGAGACTATTATGTCTTTTAACCTTCGTTTCACCAAGTTGTATGATCAAATTCCAAAACTTATTCTCCCCCAGAACCGAGTTGCCTTTATGCATTACTATAATTCTCTACCTTCCCCTTATCGGCATAGGCTTGAAGAAAAATCTATTGATAACCTTGGTTTCGCCCTGTATACTTGTCTAGAATATGAAGAACAACTAGAAACAACAGGTGTCCCCAAGGGGGACTCAGTTAAACAAACGGACATGTCTTCCCTCCTACCACTTGTACAGGATATGAACAATCAGATGATAGAATATGAGCGAAAGGGAAATTTCCCTTCACTTACTCCTGGGGCATCATCTTCTTCCTCACCACCTTTTAGGAATACCAATGAAAACAACTTTTATCCCAAAGCCATCATGTCTCGCAGTTGGTGTAACTTTTGCGAGGAAAATCATGAGGAAAGTACTTGTGAGGTAAAGAAGAGTGCTAGAGATAAATATTTTGAAAAAATCCTGAAACCACCATTTTTTTTCTAGATTGGGCAGAACCGGAATATGTCATGATCATAAACACTAGGAATAAATCCTATGATTTAAAAGGAAAATATGATCCCCCTCATAATTCTTCTAGTCCAAGCTCATATTCACAAGCTACCATTGTACAGGCTACCAAGACTCCTGACAGTGAAGGAGTTCCCTCCCCTCTTCCCTCTTCCAAATATAACATTCTCAACCAATTGGCTAATATCAAGGCCGGTGCTACTCTTCTGGACATGGTTTTCGTCTATGGACAACAAAAGCATCTCAAATATTTTATGGAAGGAAAAGATTCCATAATAACCAATATTTTTGAAGAGACTAAAGAAGAGGATTCTATTGTAAATAAAGTAGGTGTAAATAACTTTAGACACCCTGTAAAAAACACTCCATTTTTAATTTCTGTAAAAATTATGGATAAAATATCCCATTGTTGCCTAATTGACGGCGGTTCGAGCCCAAGTGTAAAGTCAAAAATTATTATGGAAGAGATATGCTTATCATGTACTTATGAAAATTCTAGAAGCATGCTCTCATATAATAGTCTACAACAATCGACTATAGGTGAAATCAAATACGTGAATTTGGTTCTATGTGCACATCCTGAAATAAGGACAACCCTCAACATCCAAGTAATTGACATGCCAGTAAGTAACTATTCTATCATCTTAGAAAGAGACTAGAAATCCTTGAAAGGTGGATATCTTTCTCTCGACGGAACACACTTATCCGTTCCTCAGAATGGAAATAATATCATAGTCCTAAGGGAAGGAAGAATCTCACCATATATAGAGAGCATTCCATAGCCTAACGTAAATTGTGTCGAGGAAGACTTAGGAGTGTACTCCATCTTTTTTGATGAGGGTGACACTGCTCTGGAACAAATTGACCTCGAGGATGGTATGTGGCACATGAATTTCGATGGCTCATGCTCCAACGAAGGTAATGGAGCTGGCATTATCTTAAACTCACATGTAGGTAAAATTCACAACTTTTCTTATAAGCTATAATTTTCTTGAACGAACAACGTTACTGAGTTTGAAGCATTATTGCTAGGCATTGAAAATGCTTATGATTTAGGTTGTGGACACCTTACAGTTTTTGGGGATTTTGAACTTGTTGTGAACCTTGTACGTAAAATATACTCTCCTAACAATAAGTTTATGAAACGCTACACCCAAGTTGTTTGGATGTGTATCTCAAACTTATTATCATTTAACATCACTCATGTTAAAAGGGAACTTAATTTGATGGTTGATAGGTTAATTGTATTTGCAGCATCTCCTACTCGACAACTTCTGCCTCAAAGACCTGATTGTATTTTTCAATATTTATATCATCCTCATATTCCTGACAATGTAGAGTCATGTCAAGTATTCCCTAGTGATGAAGGAATCTGTGCTTTGATACAAAATGAGCCCTTTAATCCCAAGGAGATTATATCCATGGAAAACAAAAAAAATATGAAAGGCTCGACTCCTCTTGAAAGTTCATTTTCATCGAGTGATGTAGGCAACAAAGAAATGCATAAAGAAGAGGAGTAAAAGCGGAAAGTGGGTGAAACCATTTCGTTAAACATTGGAACACCCTATTCCCCCAAGAATGTTAAGATAGGCACCCAATGTACTGATGAAGAAAAGATGAAATTCACTAATTTACTTCATGAATTTCAAGATGTTTTTTCTTGGTCATATGAGGATATTCGTGGTTTTGAACTTGCTCTCATACAACATACCATTCCTATCAAGGAAGGGATAAAACCAGTTGTTGGCCCTTGACGAATGTTTGAAGAATACTTGGTCATAATTGACCACTTTTGGGACTGTGACAGCTTGCCAAGGAAGGAGCGCAACACGAAGCGGAAAGTAAGGAAGCAAGACCTATTTTTGGGTCCATTTTAGGGTTTTGGGTTGATGTAACGGGAAAGGGATGTCGGCACGTAGGTTTACCCACGTTTAGGCCCATTTTGTAACCTATAAATAGGCAATGTAAATAGGGGAGAAGTGGTAAGATAGTATGATAGTAATGTAGTACATCTATGTGATGTATAGCTGAAAGCTTAGTGCTAGTAATTGGATCTATGTGATCAGATGTATCTTAGAGTGCTATGTGCATGAGATCAGAAAGCTAAGTGCAGTTTGGTGTAGTATTGTGCTGAAGAGCAAGGAAGAAGGATCTAGAGAGCCACGCAGATCTTATGTCCTGTGCGGAGTAAGGGTCATTGAAGCTCTGTGATGTAACTGCTAAACCAAGATAATATAAAGAAGACTTTGTGGATGTAGCCCCAGGGTGGGGGTGAACCACGGTAACTATGTGTATAGTTCTTTGTGCTTCGCTCTAATGTGTTTATCTCTTTCTTGGCTAAGTGCTTGATGTGATTAAGTAGATCTAGTTATGCTCTGTTTTGATGATATATGAATGAATGTTAGATCTGATATATAAGATGCTTAGTGCATGATCTGTTGAATCTAACCTATATTTCTGTGGCTAAGTACTGAATCATCTTTAGTATAAGTATTCACTGTGATGCTCTATGCTTTCTGCGAAGTGTATTAATGAATGTATGTTAAGGAATAACTGATGCTAAGTACATTGTAAGCAAGATAATCATAGATCTGTGTCCTAGCTAAGGTTGCAGACATCTGAGTCCTGCAACCACCCCTTCCTCTACCTCAGGTGAGACTTCATCTACTTCAAAGGTGTTTCCGAAAGGTCCAGTAGTTAGGGTTTTGTTGGTGTGCTCTTGAGCATTGAAACCTAGGTCTACCCTTGTGCCAACAAATGGTTCCATTGTCAGGACCTGAAACTGTGATTGTTGGGAACTGAAGAAGAAGAAGCCTTGTGCAAAATAATCTCTATGCGTAGATCTGTTGCCCTAGTGTGCAGTGTTTTGTTTGACCTGTGAAGCTTTGTGTCAAGAAAGAGAGGTCAGATCTGAAGAAGAGAGGTCAGGTCTGAAGAAAGAGAGGTCATATCTAAAGAAAAGCGGTCATATGTGAATAAAAGAAGTCAAATCTGCGAAGAAAGAGGTCAGATCTGGAAGAAAAAGGTAAGATTTGTAAGCTCTGTGCTTTGATAAAGGTAAGAATAGTTAAAATTCTTAGATCTAGAAGCTTTGTGCTCTATAGAAGTAAGATAAGTGGATTTTGTTTTTTTTCTAAGCATGGATTTAGGTATGTTTGATAGATTCTGTCCTAGCTTCAAAATTAGGGCATTAATAGATGAAAGAAAGTTTGATATGAATAGATCTGATAAGTATAGTGATAGATATGTTATACCTATGCATCAAAAGAATGTTTGGACTAACAAGTGGATGCACGATCCTAGAAAGAGTTTTTTGCAGGCTAGTCACCATGATCCTGGTGCACAGTACAGAAGGAGTTGGGGAACATCTAAATGAAAAAGAGGATTAACCCTCTATTATAGTTGCAGAAGACCGGGACATCTTGGTAAGGAATGCCCTAGGAGAAGACCTAGTTGCCTCTGTTGTAAGGCTATGGACCATGAAGTATTGGATTGCACTAGAATGATTGCTAGGCTTGAGAAGCTAAATATGGAGCAAGCACACCCTAAAGGAGATCAAGAGACCAAGATTATAGCAGAAACCTAGAAAGAATCAAAAAAGATATTGCTATAGATGAAAGATACCTTGAATGACCACCGACATGATAGGCTATCAGAGATATTCAAAGAAAAGGAGAAAATTGAAGCAAGAATAGGGGAATTTGACATTGAATGTACTCTTGATGAAGAAACACAAGTGAACATTATGCTAGAAAGAACTTGGGAAGCTATAGGAAATCCTTCCATGATCCCTTCCCTAGGAGGAACAAGTTTCTTCAGAGGAAAGCTAGTAAACCTATGTGGAAGGCTCGCCCGGATACCTATGACTGTAAATGGAACTTCGATAGAGGAATACTTTGAGATCATTAAATTTTTTGAATACAGTGCCCCATTTACCATGCTCATAGGGAAACCTTGGATTGATAGAGAACAAGCCAGATGAAAAGAAGAAGAAAATTTTTTGGAACAGAAGAAGCAAGAGTTAAAATACTTTATGACCAGAAGGATCGTGCACTTGATTGAAGAACAGATTAGCAGATCACAGATATTCAATATTAGCAACTCTGATGTCAAATCTAAGAGAACACTTGAGGATCCGCAGAATATTGAGTTACCTATTTTTGATACAGAAGAAGTATTATCAAGGAACCCTAGGAAAGAATTTCAACAGCGCAAAGTAACTAAGACCACAGAAGATAAACATCAGAATGGTAAAAGCATTACTGAGACGAAGCTCACTGGGAAGAAGGATAGGAAGTTAATAAAGAAAAGGGATAATACTATAAGGTTACAAGAGGTTCTAGAGGACACTTCGTAGCAAGAAGAATTGCAAAATTGGAGCTTCGATGAGATATCAGAACAACGACATAGAGTACTTCGCCATGATGAAGCAATATATCCGTTGGAACTGATATACCCATTCGACTGCCACTTCGAATGGATTGGAAAGAAGTTATGGGTTACCACTAGACCGTTGGATAACACCAGAATGGATAGAACGGAGTTAATGAATGCCCCATGTCCATTGCAAGAAGACCGTTGTTGAGATTGCCTACTTAACTCATCACACCACGCACCAAGAATACTTTTTTCTAACTAAGAATCTGAGCATGAACCCTGAAGATTTACTTACCCTGAGATCATTGCCTTACTATTCACTATAGTCTCTGAATTCCTTTTGCACCTGAGCTAGCTAACCCAAGTTTGTATGTCGGATGAGCTCAGCGCTGCTGAGAAAATTGTTGAAGAAGTTCTAATTGATTTAATGACTAAGAGATTCATGTCAGAACGTGGAATGTCTACAGTCATACAGGCATCATCCTCAGTCGCACTTCTAGCTTCCCCCTCCACTGCTCGAGAAAGACCATCCCGACTGACTTCAGAAAGAAGATCTAAGCTCGAAAATGACTTTCCCCCTGTGAAGATGATCCCAATCATATTTCCTAAATATATCCCACCATTAAGCAGACCAGTGAATCGAGGCACTGTACCCAGAGACTTCAACTATGCTGTAGTCACGGCGTACCTCCCAAAAGGGGTGTGCGCAATTCATGCTGACTAAGAGAAGCTCACCACACTGAAATTTAGTGATTTGAACCTTAGAGATCACAAGGTTTACAGTATGCTAGCCTCGCACAAGTACTTGACTATTACAAAAGGAAAGAACCCCAAGATTGTACCGCAGCAATGGACCCATAGCCTTGCACAGTCAGCCCTCCTCAATGCGATGAAGATTCCACATTTCAGGAGGCATAAGGAAGTCAATGCATGCATTAGACTGTTGTTGTCCTACTACCACAAAGGATACCTATGGTTAAATCATTGCATCACTGTGAATCCAATTCTGATCAATCGAAACATAGGGCTAAGCATGCAAGGCCCTGACCCGTAGGACTTTTACCTGGTAAAGACCGCAGATTGTGCTCTCGCTCAACGAATAAAAGACACATATGGAAATCTGGAGAAAGGCATGTGAGGTTACAAGGTAGCCTTCATTGAGAATGCAACAGTGCACTTTGGTTGCCAGCTGATCACAGAAAAGTTAGTCTGAAAAAATAGACCTACACAGGTGACCGAATTTGTAGTTGACCTTGCAGGGAAGTGCGTGGAGGAAATACAAATGAACTAGGAAAAATACCTTATAAATCAGCTAGATCTTTACTGTAGACAAGTGCAGGACCAAGGGTATGAGTTCCACTTTAGTTGGTTTCTCATATTCATCGCTTTCATCGTATGGGAACTGCCTGAGGGAGCCACGTTTCCAGAGATCGAACCCTTCAAACCATTGGCCGTGAAGTTATGTATGTTGTGGTACTTCAGCGACATGAATAAACAGTGGCAGTCTAATGCTATATTCCATTCTTACTACACTCAGTTGAAGAATTCCATCTAGTCTACACCATGCATTACACCCAACATGCTTCATAGGTTTAGACCTTTGATGAAATTCAGCGCAGATCATCACTTCACCTACATCACAGTGCACGCATATGAGCAAAAACAACAACTCCAGTTATATTACAAGCTGATAGAAGATGACTTGGAGGAGATTACCAAGGAATGGTCGACAGACCTCCTTGTTGCAACAAACCCTGTAGAGATGTTCGACGTAGATAGCCCTGAAGCTATGTGGGATACACCAGGACCGCACAAGACTAAGAAGGATGTGGAAGTCCAAGATATCCACAGCACATCAACGAAGACTGCTTCACTCTCACCTACGAAGGGAGGTAATGATGAAGAACTAGGGGGCATAAAAGTTGAACAGATAAAAGGTGAGGTTACTCCGCTTAGGGACAAGTAAGATCCCTCCAAGAAAAGGAAGATTACCCCACCAAATCCCTGATCCATAAAGAAAACTATGGCCTCCCGGACCATGCTTAAAACTACCCTTAACCTGGATGATTTTGACTTCTTAATTTCCGCACTGAATGATGTTTCACTAGAGCTCGTGGAAAAGAAAGAAGAAAAGCAGGAGGAGTTATTCTGCCTGATCACGGGCGAATTCAAAGAAGTGCAGCAGGCACTCCAGTCCATCCAAGCAGTTTCTATGGTTCCATTAACAATGGAAATATTTGGAATAGGCGATGATCCCACACAGTTACACCAAATCATCAAGAAAGTCCAATCTCACCTTCGATGAACTCAATAAGACATAGTGCAAGCCACCCAGGCTTTGGCACAAGAACAGAGTGCACATGGAAAACAATAGAGGAAGACAGAACAGGAGAAGCTTGCCTTACAAGCGAAGTGGGAGGAGGAAAAAGCACAGTGACAACAGAGAAAGGACCAGTTGCTAGCAGAGAAACTTGAAGTATAGGAGAGAGTTCACAAAGAACTGTGCTTTGTGACGATCATAGAAGTGAAGATGGAAGATCATCTCCCACAGCAGGTGACCCAACTAGAAGAAGTAATCCAACAACTTCAACAACGTATCAAAGATCTGGAGCTATGTACTGTGCCTGAGACACCCCAAGAGATAAGAGATCTAAGAGAAGCCACTGCTCAAAGCGTAGTCTCCCGATTAAAAAATTTGGCTTCGGAATGTAGGCAGCTAAGCACTAGAAGTGCCCAGACTTATGAAACCCTCGCAGAGAATCCAGAATTGTAGACATCGGAGGTGCATCTCAATGAAGAAAAGCAACATGTTGATGTGCTACAAGCACAGTTGAATTCCATGACCCCAGTCGAAAGAATGAAGAGGTTCGCAGAACAACGCACAACCCAACAACAAGTACACACACTGCAAAGTAAAGTAATGGAAGTCTCTCAACGACTGCAACCACTCCAAGAGAAGGCATGCCAATTGTTCGTCGAACTTGAAAGCCAGGGAGATGAACTCGAACAAGGTGTCATCATTGTATAAAAGCGCCTGGAAGGACCTCTCAATGACACAGTAATCTAGGAACTTATTGAATAAGAGGTTGTCGCACTGTAGGAGGTCGAAGTAGCTCGAGCCAAGCTCAAGGCATTCGAAGCAGAATTGGTCAGACCTGAGTGACTCAAGAAAATTCACAGGTGAGTGTTGAGGGCCTATTGGCCCTTGACCAAGTTTTGAAGAATACTTGGTCATAATTGACCACTTTTGGGACTGCGACAGCTTGCCAAGGAAGGAGCACAATGTGAAGCGGAAAGTAAGGAAGCAAGACCTATTTTTGGGTCCATTTTAGGGTTTTGGGTTGATGTAACGAGAAAGGGATGTCAGCCCATGGGTTTACCCACATTTAGGCCCATTTTGTAACCTATAAATAGGCAATGTAAATAGGGTAGAAGTGGTAAGATAGTATGATAGTAATGTAGTACATCTATGTGATGTATAGCTGAAATCTTAGTGCTAGTAATTGGATCTATGTGATCGTATGTATCTTAGAGTGTTATGTGCATGAGATCAGAAAGCTAAGTGTAGTTTGGTGTAGTCTTGTGCTGAAGAGCAAGGAAGAAGGATCTAACGAGCTACGCAGATCTTATGTCCTATGAGAAGTAAGGGTCATTGAAGCTCTGTGTTGTAACTGCTTGACCAAGATAATATAAAGAAGACTTTGTGGACGTATCCCTAGGGTGGGGGTGAACCACGGTAATTGTGTGTATAGTGCTTTGTGCTTTTCTCTAATGTGTTTATCTATTTCTTGGCTAAGTGCTTGATGTGATTAAGTAGATCTAGTTATGCTCTGTGTTGATGATATATGAATGAACATTAGATCTAATATATAAGATTCTTAGTATGTGATCTGTTGAATCTAACCTATATTTATGTGGCTAAGTACTGAATCATCTTTAGTATAAGTATTCACCACGATGCTTTGTGCTTTCTGTGAAGTGTATTAATGAATGTATGTTAAGGAATAATTGATGCTAAGTGCGCTGTAAGCAAGATAATCACAAATCTGTGTCCCAGCTAAGGTTGCAAACATCTAAGTCCTGCAACCACCCCTGCCTCTACCTCGGGTAAGACTTCATCTGCTTCACACGTGTTGCCGAAAGGGCTGGTAGTTAGGGTTTTTTTGGTGCACTCTTGAGCGTTGAACCCTAGGTCTACCCCTGTGCCAACACTAGTTAGGCAAAAACAAAGAACCATTAACCCCGCACTGGAAGATACTATTAGGAAAGATTTGGAAAATATTTTGAAGGCTGGTATAATTTTCCCAGTTAAGTATTATGAGTGGGTTTCAAATTTTGTCCCCATTCGGAAAACAACTGGTCATATCTAATTGTGCATTGATTTTTGTGCATTGAATAGAGTGAGAGTAAAATACCATTCTCCTCTCCCTAACATGGAAATGATTTTACAACAAGTTGCAGGGTCACCAATGATGTCCTTACTTGATGGTTTCTTTGGTTATAATCGGATCAAGGTAAAAAGGACTAATAGGTACAAAACCACTTTCACTGCACATTGGGGCACATTTTCTTATGAACACATGCCTTTTGGATTAGCTAATGCAAGTGCCACTTTCCAAAGAGCTATGGATATAGATTTTGAAAATATGATCGGTAAGATTATCCAGGTTTATATTGACAACTTGACTATTTATTCAAAAAAATGGTTGGATCATTTTGGTCATCTTAGAAAAGTTATCATGCAATGAAGAAAGTTTGGTATTTCTTTAAATCCTTCTAAATCTATTTTTGGCGTTACCAAGGGAAAGCTCCTTGGACATATTTTTTCTGATTCGGGAATAATCATATATCTTGAAAGGATCACTACTATTTTGAACCTTCCTGCCCCCTCTTCCAAAAAGGAGGTTCAAGCCTTTATGGGCATTATCAAGTTTGTTCGTAGATTTGTTCCTGATTTTTCTTTAATGGTCAAACCAATTCATAATATTCTAAAGCAATATCTCTCCTTTTCTTAGAATGAAGACGTTGAAAATGCTTTCATAAGGATTAAGAAAGAAATCAGTTCCACGCTGGTTTTGGCAAAACTGGACTTTGATAAAGATTTTATCGTATACACTAATGCCACTGAGGAAGCAATTTATGTTATTCTCTTACAATGTGATGACCAGAATAATGAAAAACCAGTAGCTTACATGATTCAAATCTTATCAAATGATGAATTCAAGTATTCTTATATCGAAAAACATGTTTTTTCTCTGGTTAAAGCTATGGAGAAATTTCGCCACTTTATTCTAGGCGAGCACACACAGGTAAAAGTCCCTTTTCCTTCTATCAAGTTTTTGATTTCGTAGAATTATATTTTAGGGAAGATTTTACATTGGCTTGCCAAGATCTAGAAGCATGATTTAACCATCATGAATTTGAAAACAATTAAGGGACGAGACTTATCCCTTCACTTGGCTCAACATGTTGAAGCAAGTGAAGAAATTGGCGAACAATATAATCCTCTTTCAGCACTATTTTACATTGATAGGAAAATCCTTCCTATAGCTGAACATCCTTGGTATAAAAATCTGGTATATTACTTGCAATATCAGAAATTCCCAGATGATTTAGATACTCATCAAAGGAGAAGGCTATGTCTTGAATCTTCCAGATATATTATTTTAGGAGAATTTTTGTCCAGGAGATTTGTCGATGGTATATTACTTCGATGTGTAAATAATGAGGAAGCACATAAATTGTTACATGAAACTCATGGATCATTAGATTCTATTATTCATGTAGGTGGTCACTTTTCTACGAAAACAACTGTTTTTAAAATTATCAGAAAAGGTTATTATTGGCCCTCAATTTTTCGATATTCTTATAACTTTTCAAGATCTTGTGACAAGTGCCAAAAATTCTATGGGAAAGAATGTCTTTCTCCCATTCCTTTGAAACCTATCCTCCCTGTTTTTCCTTTTTCGAAATGGGGTCTAGACTTTATCGTTCCTATTAATACTCCATATTCAACAGGGTAGGTTTTTATCTTGACAGCCACAGATTATTTCACTAAATGCACTGAAGTTGTCCCACTTAAACACTCATAGGATGAACGTGTCATTTCTTTCCTTGAAACTAATATTTTCTCCATATTTGGTATTCCTTTAGAAATTATTACAGACAATGGTCTCGCTTTCATTTCCACTAAGTTGACTCGGTTTTTAGCTAAGTTGGGTGTCAAACATTTCACCTCGTCAGCTTATTACCCTCAAGGAAATGGGCAAGCCAGGTCTACTAATAAAAATCTGGTTAGGATCATAAAGAGGCTCATTGAATATAAGCCTTGTCAATGTCACACCCTCCTCACTTACTCCCTTTGGGAAGATCGCACTACTACTAAGGTAATCACAGGTTTCACTCCCTTTCATCTTGTTTATGGTCAAGAATCTATTTTTCCTACTGAAATGGAACTTTCTTCTTTATGGATGATGCTACAGATTGAAGAATTAAATTCTTCTAATGTCCCTCATAGGATAAATGCATTGTTAGCTTTAGAGGAACAAAGAATGTTTTCCTTGGAAAACATTAAGAGACGACAACAAATCGTGAAGAAATATTTCAAAAAAAGCGCAAAAGTTGTCAGGTTTAAAGTAAATGAAAAAGTCTTGCTTTGGGATTTAGCCCATGCTAACAGAGGAAGGCATTCGAAGTTTCAAAAATTATGGTTGGGTCCTTTTAAAATAACTTTTGTCCTGGGTGGAAATTCTTATCTTCTAAAAGACTTGGAAGAGCGATTATTTGCCTATAGTACCAACGATTCCCACTTGAAACACTATGTGGAACTATGATCCAGATGGATATCGGTGGCCACCCACCTTTCCAACTGGCTCAAAACAGTTTTCTGACATTTTTGGCAATTTACTATTTTTAGCAGTTTTTTGGGTCCTGAACTTCTGGAGCCATTTTGAGGCCCTAAACGACACTTTTTGGGGTATGCCGCGGTAGCAAAATTTCATCATGAAATTTTGTCGAAATGTTGTAGTCCTCAGATAGATCTTTCTAATGAGGTATTATATGCCTAAAACGGAGATCGTATGAAAAAGTTACGACCCCGGGAAGTTG
>JZKD02S1673995.1:103260-123195 GCA_000966675.3 Picea glauca
CCAAACGGGGCCCACATGACTCTTGGCGCTTCATCTCCTAGGGTTAGGTTTTTGGATGTCTAGGACTTTTGGCATTTCTGTTTATTGTAAAAAGGCCTTCAGAGCCTCATTGTAAGGATCTTCTTGCAAATGCGCGCTGCTGTCACATCTCTTCTCAGAGATAAGCCGCCACCATTCTAGCAAGCTTGTTTCTGCTGCATTTTACAGTTTCAGCTTATTTCGTTATTTAATAGAAAACCAGTTTTATTGTATCTCTGTTATTTTTGTGTTAAGCACCTGTTAATAATCTGTATTCATTTCGTTCTGCTCATAAAATCCGGATCAAACTAGTTTGAAGGTTGAATGTTGCATGAAAGTTACTACTGTATTATAGTTTTTTGTTTCACTATTTTGATTTTGCCTTGTTGTTTTTCTTTTTCTGTTGTTTCATTTCCATTGTTTTTATTTTATTGTTTTCCTTTTTGTTTACCAGATTTAAACTTTGGATCAGTTTCACCACAATGATGCTATTCTGTAAGTATTGTTGATCAATAACAATCAAGTTACACAGCTATCATGATGTCCCAATTGTAGACATCACTAAAATTTATTTCTGCTTCTAGTACTCCTGTTAGATAGATAATTGGATTTTCATCCCTACTTTCTTCTTTCCCTTTCCTCCCTCCACCTTGAGATTCAAGAAGAGCATGCCAAAAAAATTTCTCCTTAAAACAATAAACACTTTCACTGTGACCAATCGAATGTTATGCATACAAGAACAAACTCCTCATATGGAACACTTTTCATAAGCTATTCCCAAAGTCTCCGATAATTTTTTACCTTAAACTGCCTCACTCCCCCTGTTGCATAATCATTTTGGTAAATAATTCTTTGATATACGCTTCATCTAGTCTGTAAAACTAGACATTATGAGTTCTTAATCTGTTGGAAATAGATTTCCCTGTGGAGTCGCTAGTTTGTTGATGCTTGAAAGTGCATGATGCTTGAAACCGCAACGATGAATACTATGCTCGCAAATGATTTACAAGATTTATTATTTATCTATATTAATAATATACTAGTAAGTGGGACCCCCTTTTTATACTTATGGAACTATGGTGGATAAGCAACGCTTACATATTTTTTTCCTATGTGATGGTAGAAACACAGTTTTCTACAGTTCATTTGTTTCAGATCATGGTTTAAAATGTTATGGTAATATGTGGTGGTTGGGTGATTAAAACATGAAGCTAAGTGGTTTGGATAATCTCTCATAAAACATGATAATGTTTCCTTTTTGAAAGAGAGAATTATACTCCAGTTTTAATTTTTGAAGCTTTGTATTGTTCGTGACGAAAGTTGGGTGATTTTGACCCTTGCTACTATGGTTGTGCACATTATTTAAGTTTCATAGTGGATTGTGTTCCTAGTACATTGAAATTCAAAGGAATTTGGTATTGGCAAGGGGTGGTGCACTCTGGACTATCGCCCACTTTGAAAAGTGATATGGAAATTTTGGATTTTTGGTTGATTAATGGTTTGAATGTAGTACTATGGTGAGTTGGCTAGTGGGCTTGAATCCTACTAAAAATTGAATGAATATTTGAAGGAAGAAGCGACGTGTAGTACATGCACATCACTCAAACTCCCCTCGAGCCCATCACCCTAGTCATTCTTGTAATTTTGGCTCTGGTAGTTGTTGTTGCTCCGCCTTGTCCGATCGTGGAGGAAGTATATAGTCTTGGTTTTTCTCCTTGTGTGGAATTTTACAGGTATGGGTTTTCTTACTTTTACATCCATGAGAGTTACCCTGCCTTTGAATCAAATGTTGGCTCTGGTTGCTCGTGGTCTATGTGATTCTCAAGCTGTTATGATGTTTTGTAACTGTGTTTATGCACACATCTTTGGTTTCCTGTGGTGGTTGTTCTGGGGATGTTGGATTTTAAAATTTGGTCGCGTGGTCCTTGCTGTGTGTAATTGTTCACTAGAATTATTGAGTAAATATTGCAGTGGAGCCTGCTTTGTCATGGTTTTGTTTTTGGGTTTGGCCTCTCTGTTGAAGTTGGTTATCGCAGTCTGCCTAAACTCTAGGCTTTTCAAATACTCCACCTATATATTGACACTACTCGTCTCTGTGGCTAAGTGTACCCACATCATGTTTTGGCCCTGTGGGTTTTATGTGAACTATGATTGAAGATTAGAGCATTTTGTGCCTTGCCTTGGAAAAACCCTCATTTGTTGGCTTGCTTGCTATAACCTCACCGTTATTTTTTCTTGGTAAATGTTATATAGTATGAGAACATTGTTACCCTTATTTTGACGAGAGCACTATTCGTGCTTTTTGGTTGGTCACGGGTTTTTATTTGGTCGCTCATTATGCAGTGTTGGAAAAAGGGTTGGCCTCACTTGTTTGTTTTGAAAGATGCAGTCTTTTGTTTGAAGCCCATACAGTCGAGATAAATGTTGCATATTATTGCTTCTGTGATCGATTATGATAGGGAACCTATGGAATGAGCTCTCTATGCCATTCAACTGCCAAACTCTTTGGTTGAACCGCCTGTTGTCTCTACCACTTACTATATTAAACCATGAAAATTACATTGAAAGAATAATTACTCTAGTTTTAATTTGATGGGAGCATTGTGTTTGCTCGGTTACTTGGGCACGATTTTGTTTGGTCCCTTTCTTGGTAATTATGGAAGATATTTGTACCCACCTATTCATTTGAAGTTTGTGTTCAAAATATTGAATGTCATTTTGGTTCAATCATTATGTTGATTGTATAAAAGGAGCACATGTGTTCGAAATGTTTGAGGCTCAAATAAGAGTGATAGCATCCAAAATAATTGCATTGAACAGTGATCAAAAAATGATGGATATGCGTTGTTTGTAAACACTGTATGTGTCCCTATTGGATTAAAAGGATTATTATTGGATTTAATGTTGTGGTTGTGGCTCAAAGGCTATTGTTGTTTCTTATAGCGATTATGATGTTGTTTGTTATGACTGTCATATAATGATAATGTGGGTACAATGGTTTCTATGATTAAATAATTATGGGCATACAGATTATTGTGTAAATAATTCAGAAGCCAAAAAGAAAATTTGTCAAAGAATATATCAGTTTGGATTATTGTTTGGAAAAGGAACACTTGTTAAAATTTGAAATTATGGACAAAGATATGTTTTGATTATGTTTAAGGTAGCATGTTTTGATTTGTTTCACTTGAACATTATCCATATTTATTCCCTGTCATTCTACCATTTTTCACTAATTACAATCCCCTCACAATCTCGATTTCACTTATTGCATCCATGTTCTATGATATAAATTTAAAAAGAAAAATCTGTGTAGAAGCGACAAAATGAATAACATAGCAAGGGTTGGTGACTGATATTTTGATATTTTTATACACAGTTAAATTTCTTGGTTAATTGTTGAACAATATTTGTATATGCATTCCCTATCATTCTACCATTTTTCTCTAACTACACTCCCTCCATACTTCCCATGAACCCTATCACCCCTTGTTCACATGGCAATTAATGAATGGTTTGTTATGGTTTCATTTGCATGTATCTCGTGTCATTTTTTTAGCCAACTTTAGATTCATGTAAGAAAAGTGCCATGTATGGTTTATTAAGAGCTTCATTACTGATGAACTGCTTCTACAGCATGAGATTTTTCAGTAGAGGCAACAATGGCGAAAATAACAGAGGCAGGGGAAATTGGAATCGAGGCCATAGGAGGCCTAAATTTTCTATCCATTTTGGCGTTGATCCTCAAGAATTGAACCAATTGTTCTAAGTTGGGTTATTTAATTGGGTCATCCATGGGATAATGCACCCTCGACCAGAAACACCCCCTTTTTATCCTCCTTGGAATATCCCTGGCATTCTCGTTCCTCCACATGTGTCGTTGCAACCTGAAGTCCCCACAAATGATGGTTGGCAAGAGATCGTCAACCAACCTGTATCTCACCATCATGGTTGGCACACTGATCCGGATTTTATGAGCAGAACGAAATGACTACAGATTATTACTAGATGCTTAACACAGAATAATAGAGATACAGTAAAATTGGTTTTCTATTCAATAAGGAAATAAGCTGAAACTGTAAAATGCAGCAGAAAACAAGCTTGTTGGAATGGTGGTGGCTTATCTCTTAGAAGAGATGTGACGATTGTGATAATTTGCAATAAGATGATTAAAATGAGGCTCTCAAGGCCTTTTTACAATAAACAGGAGTTTCAAAAACCCTAAACATCCAAAAACCTAACCCTCGGAGATGAAGCGCCAAAAGTCATGTGGGCCTCGTTTGGGTAAGTCAGTACATCAACTTCCCGGGGTCGTAACGTTTTCATAAGATATTCGTTTTAGGCGTATGATAGCCCATTGAAAAGATCTATCCGAGGACTACAATAGTTGCACAAAATTTCATGTTGCAACATAGCCAAAAAAATGTCGTTTAGGGCCTCAAAACGGCTCTGAAAGTTCAGGACCAAAAAACTGCTAAAAATAGTAAATTATCAAAATTGCTAGAAAGTTATTTTGAGCCAGCTGGAAAAGGTGGGTGGCCACCGATATCCACCTAGATCAATCTTCCATCCTTAGGAAGCAATGGTATCCATTGTGTTGAGTTGCCCCATCAGATGAGGAAATTTCTGTTGAATTTGGCCCTGGGTGAGCCACTTGCCTTGGTGCAAGAGTTGCCTTGCTTTGATGACTCGATAAAGATGGAGCCTTTGTTGTTGAGTGCCCTTGATCTGTGTGTCCACAATCAGATCACTGGATTCCTATTGTATGCAGTCAGGGTTGAGCTCTATTGGTGTCAGTTGTTCTGCTACATCTGAGGTGTCCAATAATGGTGGGAAATAAGGCCAAAGGAGGTCCACGTTGAACATTGGGTGCAAGCCAAGGAAAGGAGGAATTTTGAGCATGAAAGAATTATCCCCCACATCCTTGGTGATGGTGTACATCCCATAAAGGAGTGGGTGAAGCTTCCTATGGGGTCCTGTAAGGCATTCTTTCTGCAAGTGTAACCAAACTTTGTCGCCCACTTGAAACTTATGTGGAACCCGATGTTGATCACGGCGCTGCTTGTACTTGTCATTGGACTTATGTAGGATATCATGAACCTATTGGGGGATGTCTTAGATCCTCTCAATGAAACAGGTGGCTTTGTCATCCTCAATTGGAGCAGGAGAGGAGTCAGACGAGGTGACCGCAAGGGGAAGTGCAACATCTATGGGACCCAATGGTTGGAATCCCAACCCCACCTGAAAGGGGTTGTGGCCGATTGAGCTATGCAGGGCTCGATTGTAGCTATGCTAGACATAGGTAAGACTCTCATCCCATGTGCGAGGGTTATTGGATCATTCAATTTACGACCTTGGTTTGGCCATCTATCTGGGGGTGGAAGGTCATGGATTTGGTGAGCTTGGTGTCCAGTAGTGACCAGAGGCTTGACCAGAATGTGCTGAGAAATTGACTGTCCCAATCTGAGACAATGGTTTGTGGTATTCCAAAATGTACCCAAACTCATTCAAAGAAGATCTTGGCAGTGGCTTCTACTATGATGCTCTTCTTGCAAGCAACCAGAATCGTCATCTTAGAAAATATATCAACAACCACAAAAACACATTCATTTCCCCTCTTGGTGGAAAGGAGGCCTGACATGTAGTCCATTGAGATGGATTCCCATGGCCTATCAGAAGTAGGAAGAGGGGTGTACAGGCCTTGTTTCTTGGTGTTTGGTTTGGAAATAGCAAAGGCAATGCAAGACCTGATATACTTGTTGACCTCCTGTCGAAGTTTCGGCCAGTATAAATGTTTTTGTAGCATCGCCACTGTCTTTTTGACGCCGAAGTGTCCTGCCACTCGGTTGCAATGGGCTTCCCAGATCATCTTCGCTCACTCACTTGATGGAACACATATATGGCCTAGATGACACAACAACCCATCCTGAAGATGGAAATTATCGACAACTACCTTTGCACCTAACATTTGGTAGGTGGTGGAAAAGTCTGGGTCTATCTCATAGAGTTGGGGCTATCCAGAGGTCTCATGGTTGCAGGAGTCTAGCACTGTGGTGAGTGTCGCAACCGGTGGTCTGCTGAGGCAATCAGCAACGCATTTGGTGCTTCCTGTTTTATACTTGATGTTGAGGTGGAATTGTTGCAAGTATGTGGACCACTTTTGATGGCGGTCATTCTACAATTTTCCTTGTGTATGCATGAACTATAGTGGATTATGATTAGTGTGGATGACTGTCTCCCTCCCAAGAATGTAATGTTTCCACTGGCGACAGGCTTGCACAATGGAGTACATTTCTTTGTCTTAATTAGGGTACTTATGGAAAACATCTGATTGTGTTGCACTATGATAGGCCACAGGGTGGTTGTGTTGCGTGACAACAACACCCACAACATAGTCTGAAGCATCAGTCTCAATCTCAAAGGGTTGTTGCAGGTCTGGTAGTGAAAGTAATGGGGCTGAGCACAAGAACTACTTCAAATCATTGAGCACTTTTTTTTGGGTCCGGCCCCACGCAAATTTTGCCTTACCACCACCTCTGGTTATTTGGCTGAGGGCCCATGCAATATGGGAGAATCCCAACACAAACCTACGGTAGAAATTGGCAAGGCCCAAGAAGCTTCGAAGCTCAGTGAGTGTGGTTGGGGCTGGCCAATCACGGATGACTTGGATCTTGGTTGGATCCACATGTACGTCATGTTGATCAATGATGTAGCCTAGGTAATGGACCCTATACATGCCAAAGGAGCATTTTTCCAAGTTGGTGTATAGCTTGTGTTTCCGTAGGGTGTGCAAAATCTGTTGAATATGTCGCAAGTGTTCGGCCCAAGTCTTGCTGTAAATGAGAATGTCATCCAAATACACCACTACAAAAGTATTGGTGAATGGTCGCAGGATATCGTCCATCATCCTCATGAAAGTGGTTGGAGCATTTTTCAGACCAAAGGGCATGACCAACCATTCAAAAAGGCCTTCCTTTGACTTGAAGGTGGTCTTCCATACATTTTTCTATTCTATCGGGACCTGGTGGTAGCCAGACTTCAGATCAATCTTACTGAAGTATTTTCCCCCCATGAGTTGATCAAGGAGGTCGTCGATTCAAGGAATCAGGTACCAGTTTCTGACTGTGGTTTTATTCAGAGCCTGATAATCAATGAAAAGTTGCCAGGTTCCATCTTTCTTCTATACTAGCAAGATTGGGCTCTCGCAAGGTGATGAGTTGGGACGAATGTGCCCCTTGTGGAGCAATTCTTGGATCTATCGCTTGATCTCCTCATTCTCTAACAGAGAGCGGTGATAGACTGGCCCATTGGGCAGTGGTGCATCAAGGGTCAGATCAATGGGGTGCTTGACCTGGTAGTGCAGAGGTACCCCGGTAGGTGAGGAGAATATATCTGAGTATTCTTCCATGACCTTATCTACTTGCTTCTGTTGTGTGGAGAGATTGATCATAGAGACCTTGGATGTGGCTGTGATTTTTCTCTCATTCTGAGAGCGAATCATGAAGAAGACAAACTTCCCCATCTGAGAGATGACCTTCCTGCATTGCTTAGCATAGATCAAGGAAATAGTACTAGGTGGGACAGCCTCAGGTATCCTGTACAATTTCCTGTTCAAAGTAATAATAACACTACAAGGACTAGACTCATATACAACATGATGTTTCCATAAATAAGGTTGGCCCAAAAGAACATCACAAAATTCAAGAGGAGCAACATCACACAATACCTCATCTTTGAAGGGCTTGATGTCGTATGGCAGTCGACATTGTTGGTTGATGCAGAGATCGCTTCCTTGGTGGAGCCATCCAATGGTGTAGGGTTGTGGGTGCGACATTGTCAACAGGTCCAGCCACTTGATGACCTCTGCTGAGATGAGGTTCTTCTGGCTACCACTATCAATGATGAAGTGCAGCAGAGTGCCTTTTACCCAGATCTGTGAATGGAAGAGGTGCTCTCCTTCTTCTGGCTTGTCTGGTTCACCATGCTGGAGCTTGGTGGTCGCAACGGTGGCACTAGGTTCCACGCCAATGATCCATCTTCCCCTTTCTGGTTTTAACTCAGAGTTAGAACTTGAATCTGATTTAGATACTTTCACTTCAGCCACCAGCGTCTTCTTTGAGAGACAGTCAGCAGTGTTATGCCAAGGGCTCTTATGGAAGTCGCACCACTTCCCGGTATATTTCTTTGTCTTTTCAGTGTCCTTATTTTCTTACATCTTGGACTGGTTGTCTTGATACTGTCCATCTTTTCTCTGTCTTTTGTTTTGTAGGTTGGGGATGCCCTTTCCTATCTTTTGTTGTGAGGGATTCCCCAGACCAAATTGCCGCATCTTTTTTTTGAGCTTTTGCTCGATTTTGATGGCATATCGGTAGGCCCTGCCCAAGGATGAGATGTCAAGAAATTCCATTTTGGTATGGATGTATCTATGCAGAGCAACACGATACTTGAGAACTAGATGTCACTCTGAATATTTGATACCCATCTTGGTGTGCAAGGTATGGAAGATATTTGTGAAATCTGGCACTGCTTGGTCTCTTTCCTACTGCAATGTGGTCCATTTGGTATACAATTCGTCATAACTTATGACAGGGTAGTATTGCTCCTTAATAGCATCCCTGGAGGATTCCCAGGTGGCCATAGCATTAAATAATGAGGGTTCCTCTCTTTCCTTTTGCTCACAGAAAGTTTTTCACCAATCTTTGACATGGGCAATGGCTTTGAGGAGTGAAAAAGTAATATTTTCTCTATTCGAAAAGTTATGGACAGAAAAATATCCTTCTAGTAGATTCAACCACTTGTCTACAACATCTACGTCTATCTGACCTTCAAATATAGGAATATTGAATTTTATTTGTACCTTGAAGGGGGCGGTGCCTCCACTCGAAGAAGATGTGTCTCATGTTGGTAGTCGCCGAAGGATTTGCGCGAAATTATCCATCATCTTGTTCCTCTGTTGCATAAGGGATTCTTCAATCAATAGTTTGAAAGGATCTCCTGTCTCATCATCTTTCTTTTCTCCTTCCATGAGAGTTCGCTTGGGTGTGCGAGAGATTTTGTCCTTAAGAGAAACAAGCTCGAGACCCAACTCTTTGTACTCTGACCTCATTGGGGATATGCATTAAGAAGACAAGGAGAAAACCGCTCTGATACCACTGATACGGATTTTATGGGCATAACAAAATGACTACATATTATTACCAGATGCTTAACACAGAATAACATAGATACAATAAAATTGGTTTTCTATTCAATAAGGAAATAAGATGAAACTGTAAAATGCAATGGAAAACAAGCTTGCTGGAATGGTGGCAACTTATCTCTGAGAAGAGATGTGACGGCTATGCTCATTCGCAAGAAGATGATTACAATGAGGCTCTCAAGGCCTTTTTACAATAAACAAGAGTTTCAAAAACCCTAAACATCCAAAAACCTAACCCTAGGAGATAAAGCGCCAAAATTCATGTGGGCCCCGTTTGGATAAGTCAGTACATCAACTTCTCGGGGTCGTAACGTTTGCATACGATCTTTGTTTTAGGTGTATGATAGCCCAATGGAAATATCTATTCGAGGACTACAATAGTTGAAAAAAATTTCACAATGAAATTTTACGGCCACAACATACCCCAAAAACGTCGTTTAGGGCCTCAAAACGACTCTGGAAGTTCAAGACCCGAAAAACTCCTAAAAATAGTAAATTATCAAAATTGCTAGAAAGTTGTTTTGAACCAGCTGGAAAAAGTGGGTGGCCACCGATATCCACCTGGATCACACACTATGTCATTTCCTTTACCACCACCTGTCAATCCCAATGTCCAGATTTCTCATGTTTCACCAGGTTTTCCATATTTCTCGTGTTGTTTCACCAATTCAGTCTTCACACGCCAGTAAGAGATTGAAAACTGATATTCCCCAACCTGTGCAATACAAGGGAAAAGCAGTTGCTTCCCCTTCTTCTCCCTCCAATGATTCCTCGAAATGTGTTTCTTCCTGCCTCCATTTGAAGGATGATTGTTCCCATGTGATCAACGAGATACATCCCCAAGGGTCCAATCAACCACGGGCTACTTCTCTAAGGGAAACATCAGTGAAAAAAGGAAAATGGCCTCACAAAGTGGCAAAAATGGTTTTTAAATTATGTTTTTTTTTATGATTTCAATTGATGAGGAAAATGCTTAATGGTTGTCATCATTGTTGGACAACAAGCTCTGTTTTGATATTTTGTGGATAATGTGGATAATGTGGATAGTGTGGATATATATATTATTTTTTTGGATATGATATAAATTATTTCTGATATTTAAATATCCAGTTTGAAAGATATTCAATGGAGTTACAAGGGTGGCATGTGGTTAAAATGATTATTATTTTTGTGTATTATATTGCATGATTTAAAAGGAAGAAATGATGGGAGTCACAAGGGGTCCCACCTACCTAGTTATTAATAATCAAAACCCTTAACTATATTATTATTATTTATTTCTCCTAAACTAATTAGTTAAGTTAAATCAACTTAACTAAGAAAGTAGTTGAACTACTTCAATTTATTTAGAAAGAATAAAAGTTGAATGAGAAGAAGAGACGAGGGGAGAATAGAAGGAGAAAGCAAGAATAAGGTTTTTTCTTTAGTTACATGAGATAGTTTTAGTTTTCATTCATTTATGAGTTTATTCAAAGCCTAATTCTCTTCTTGACAATAGGGTTTTATTGTAGACAACAAGGTTCAAGAGTGAACCACACTTTTTAGACGCTTGTTTTAGAGGTGTTGATCCATCCTTGATAGTCTGTGTATTCTTGTATGTTTTTGAATTAAGTTTCATGGCTGATAAAGGATATCTTGCATAGTCAAATTGGCAGCAGTTTGTGGCAAGTTGATCCAGATTATTAAATTCAGTTTTACTTTATTGTCAGAGTCTTCTTGTATGGTGTTCATCGAATATCTCTAAATCGTACTATGGTCCATGCCCTAGCAGGGGTTTTGTAAAGAGAAAACATTTTTGTATATATCAGAGTGAAATAAAATCATATTGTTAATCTATCTCATATATGTGTATTTATGACTTGGTTAATTTTTACTTTTTGATCTCCATGTTTAATTACTCGCAAATCTATGTACATTCCAAAAGTTTATTTTATTTTATTTTTGCAACATATTTAAACTATAAATGAGCCTTAGTCCTTGTAATTAATACTTGTGGATTGAGAGAATCTTTTGAGGCTATAAACCCTCGGGTGACATTCCAAACTATCTTGTCCTAGCTAGGTAAGATCGGAAAATGATTGAGTAAGGTAATTCATACCTTTTCCTCAACATCTAGTACATACCAAACCAGACATTTGTTATGCAGTGAATTCCCTCAGCTAGTTCATGTGTGAACCAAAACATATTCATATGGTTGTTGTTAAGAATATTGTCATATATGTATGAGGGACTATAGCCTATGGGCTCAGATACACTTCCAGTGGACATGTAATGCTTCATGGATATACATATTTAGATTGGATGGGAAGTACAGTGGACTAGAAGAGCACTTCTAGATATTGTTTCAGTTTGGGTTTAATTATGATCTCCTGGTCCAGCAGGAAACAAGGCTCCATATCCCAGAGCACTACAGAGGCATAATACATTGTTGCAAGTGATACTAATAGAGAAGCAATGTAGCTCAGAAATCTACTCTCATATTTTTTCAGTACTAAGATGGAACCCACAGTAATTCATTGTGATAACCAAAGTTGTATAAATCTCTCCGAGAATCCGGTGTTTCATGAAATATCGAAACACATTGAGATGAGATATCACTATTTTCGAGACATGGTGCAGAGGAACATTCTCAGTATTCAGTATGTTCCGACAGTGGAACAAGCCACAGATATTTTGACCAAGCCTATGTCATTGAAAAATTTTGTGTACTTTCGAGACAAGCTTGGTGTTGCTGAGAATTCCTCTCTTGCTGAGAGGGAGTTTTGAAATTAGTGCAGCTGCAAGAGCCATTCTTTGGGAGGATGGAATAAGACCCTAGCTGAGATCTAGGGCCCGCAGTACACTCTTGGGGTTCTTGGTTTGGGACCAAGCAGTTAGAGCCATGGAAAAAGACCCTAGTGAGGGCCCCTAGTGTATTTATGGGGTTCTTGGTCAAGGACCAAGCAGTAAGTCCCTAGATGTGTTCTAGGGCCCCTGGATGTGTTCCAGGGAATCCTTTCTCGATGCTTGGATTGATCCTTGTATGTGTTCCTTGGTGGTTGATGTAATTCCCTATATGTTTTCTAGGGCCCCTAGATGTGTTCCAGGGAATCCTTTCTTAAACGCTTGGGTTGATCCTTGGTCTTGTACCTTGGTGAATAAATACCCTAGATGTGTTCTAGGGCCCCCATATGTGTTTTGGGGTATCCTGGTCTAGGACTAGGTGGTTCTTGGATTAGTACCGATATGTGATAATGTTTGATCTTCTTCTTCTCTCTCGGGATGGTCCATGATACCTAGGAGCAGCTAGAACATGGACATGACCACATCATTGGTTTTTCCTCTTATCAAGGGATGATAAAATATTATAAGTTATCATGAGACATATGTGGACAGTTTTCGATTGAATAATACCCCCTTGACTTTGTCTTGTAGCCTCCCCTTGCTTGAATTTCATTCCCCATCTTGCTTAATGTGGTGTTGGTATTTTATAAGTCACTTTGACTTATTTGACTTTCTAATTATTATTTTTGTTAATTATTTTAAATTTTAGTTTTTTAAATTAAACCTAACCCTAACCCCTTCCTAAGCTATAAAAGGAACCTCTCCCTCACCCATTTGTTCATTCATTCCTCACTCTCTTATCATGGTCTAATTTTTCTACGGCTATCTTGTTTAGCTTGTTCTTGTGGGTGTGGCCTCCTTTGAGCTTCCTATCTTGTTGTTTTTAGGTGCGGCCTCCTTGGGTTTCTCTCTAGTGTTGGCTGTGACATTTCTTTTTGGTGTGTGGCCTCCTTATTGTTGTATTAGGGTGTCGATGCCCTTCTCCTTGTTGTAGTAGGGTGACACTGCCCTCTCTCTTACTAGTGAAGGTGTCGCACCCCCCTCCTTTCTCCTTTCTAGTTGTCGTTGGTTTCCCTAAGGCTGCCATTGCCTCCTAGGCAGCCCTTGGTTCCTCTTCAGATGATGCTAGTGTCATTTCTTGTTGTCTCTTGCATGCTACCTCTGCTTACTATATTTTGTTGTAGGGTTTGACAAGCCCTAAGTTGTTGTAGCACTACAGTTCATATTGGACAGCTTTTGTTTGAGCCTATATTGTGGTCTTTGGGGTTTTATATCAACCTTACTTATGCTAATTGGTACTTGATTTATTCTTAGAAATCTTCCCACTTTGATCATGATGAGATCAAACCCTTGAGGGTTTTGATCCATGACCTGTAATATATTTTTATGAGCATATCAAAAGAGGACAAAAACAAACTATCCTAGGTAAAAAAATTCTAGAGGTGATGTGTTGTTATTTATTTGCTTATTATCAAATCCGATGTTTAGAATTTTTATTTCTTATGATTATATTAGTTCATGTTTAGATCTAGCCTAGAAATTATTTACTACATGCTCAGATCTATTGTAGTGTTTCTATGTTTAATCTACTTCAGAAATTTTGATTAGTTTGTTGATCTAAATCTACAGTAGTGAATAAATTTAAAGAAATATTATTGTTTTCATTTTCCCTAAAATTCTAACAATTATGTAATAAAATATAACAACTCAATTGCATACCTTTTACAAATATTTCATGTCTATATTATAACTCTTTTTTAAAATGTTCTAGGGTGTCATTCTAGGGACATCCCAATGACATCTAGTGTTAGTGCACTACATTCAACACCATGAGCATGTAAAGGTGGCATTAGTGAAGTAAAAAAATGATCGTTCTATTCCATACACATCAATGGACCAACTCCCTAGACCATGCAAATAACACATGGCACATTAGCAATTTCCATTATGAAGGTACCACATAACACACACCACATCAACACCATTATTTAGGATGTTACCATGTGGCATATACCACATCAGAACCATCTAATAGGATGGTTCCATGTGGCATCTACCACATTAGTATTAACTATTAGGAAGGTGACACATGGGACATGCCATGTTGGAAGACATTGGTAGTAAAGTGCCACGTTAGTAAGAGCCATTAGTAATTTTCCACATGGTACACGCATGATTATTTCATATCCTTTGAGGATCAATGTGAAACCATTGATGTTTGAATATCACTACTTCTGATGTTTTTCTAACACCATTAGTGTTGATCCACCGTTAGAATTTGTACCCAAATGTAGTAGTGAGTGCAATTTAAACATCACATAATATGATCGTATCCAAATGATTCTTAGCGAGGAGACAAGTCAATTGCCACTAAAAAAATGAAAGGACATAGGGTCATGTATTACTTAGTTGAACATGAGAACCACTAAATTCTTGGAGGCCAAGTTTTTGTGTGATTTGTACTTGTGTAAATCCCACCACAAGTACTCCAAACCTTGTGTAACTATAGTAAATGATACCATTGTCACCTTAGTAAGAAATCCCCTTGTTTTAGTGATGGAAGAGGTCCACCACAAGGGAGGCTTCCCTGGTGACCTCAAGGGATCAAAGTATCAAGTAATGTATCCAATCCTACCACCCCCTCTCTTGATCACCTAAGCCATAGGTCTATGTCTGTGAAATTGAGGAGATAGAAAGTATTTCGAGTACCTTCCTGGAACAAGAACAATTTACAACCTATATATGATATTTCCAAGTACAAATATGTGATATAAAACTAAAGAGACAATAGACAATGAAATTTAATGATGGCTAGTACAAAATTGCAGCAATATATAAGTTAACAACAACAATTAGAATTGTGTAACTGCAACAAGAAAACTAGATCAAAATTGCATGAAATTATAGTGAAAACTTAGCATATATCCAATATATCAATTCCCAATTGTTCCAAACAAATTCTAAGTTTATCCAATTAGTGTTACACTAGTGTATGCATCAAAACGAAGTGAATTAGATGGTTGTAGAAAAGTGTTGACAAGTCCAAATGGCCTGTCAAGCAAGTAAGGGAGAACACCCGATGGTAAGTCCCAATTAGACCTAGTCTCATTTGGGGTTCTCCCTTCCTTGCTTGATAGGCAATTTGGACCCATCAACATAAATGGTGCTAGAAGGAGGACCAAATGAAAAGTTGAGCTTCCAGAGTCATTTTTATTAACTATTTTAATTTATTAATGTCTCCATCCCATATCCCTTTATGGAGATTTTTTACTAGTAATCTACCTCCCAAACCTCCAAGAAATATTTTGCATTTCTTATCGCAAATTAAATTTTATGGCGAGGATGAAATATTTTCATCTGGTCATGCTTTATAATTCTGGAAATTTTGTAGTTCTCCTAATATTACTGATGGAAGTGTAATTTGCAAGCTGGTCACTCTCACTTTTGCAGACTGGATCAAGAGTTGGTGTGAGACTTTGTCGGTCGCCTATATTCACACATGGGAACAATTTATGCATGCTTTTTAGAATTATGATTATAATAAATTGTGTGAAGATATTCTAAAGCTTAGGAAGAATGAAGATGAATCCCATCAATATTTTCTAATCAAATTTACTCATCTTTGCTATAGATTTCCTCTCGATGAAATACCCTCTAACAATGATTTTTTGTTTGTTTAGTTTCTCTTACTAATGATACATATGAGCCAGTAGATGAATGATCTAAATCATGTTTTAATATTACTTTGCATGATGAGTTGGATTTAAATGAATATATTAAAAATGCTAATGGCTTAGTTGGACTCCATATGTTTGGGTATTTCTTTACTATCTAGAATATAGATCAGATAGAGAATTATTTTTCAAAAGAATCATATGTATCCTCTCACCATTGCATTCCTCCTTTCTTTCCTTATGATGAAAAAGAGGTCTCTTGTGTAAATTCAAGTTCATATTTTTTTGTAGTTGACCAAGGGGAAGGTTTTCCTATTGATAATGGGACACTTCGGGTCACACCGATGGTTATTTCAGGTTCTCATTATCCTATCTCATCTTTTCTATCACAATAAATAGCAGAGGAAGCTATGAAGAAAGACTTGGATGTTGATTATTTTGTTAACGAAGAAAATATACACTCATGAAATGAATTCTTCCTCACCCATGGATAATTTGGAATTAGTTCTTTTTTATTTGAATTTTCCTATTGTTACGAATTCTCCTCGTATAATTGACTTAGAGAAAGAATGTTTTCCTACTACTGATGGATTATTTATTAAGAATTCTTGTTCTGGGGATTCTTATGATTTGATCCTCTCTTCTAACCATCAACATGTGTTGAGCAAAACAACCACGCTGATCTCTTTACTTTAGGAGAAGAAATAGACATACAAGACATACCTCTTTTATCACAACAATCCGATTTTTTCTTGGAAGAGGGAAACCATGTTGATAAAGAACATATTGATTGTGAAACCACACCTAGTTTGGTGCCCATCGATTTACAAGAAATTACCCATGTTCTTAATAAGGAGGAAATACCATTGGGGGAGTCACTTTCTGAAAATGTTTCTTGTTCACGAGAGGATTTTAATTCTCCTAAGTCTTCCACTTATTATTATTTGTATCCTAACCTCTTTAATGGTTTAACTTGGAAGGAAACGACTCACCATTTGATTCAAATAAGCTCAATGGGGCCGACCCCCTTTGAATTACTTGATGGGATAAATGTACATACGAGAGCTAGAGAGGACAAGGTATCTTTCCTTGAACTTATCACAACTATTCCTTATCAGAATTTTTCATGGGATGAAGGAAATTCTATAGAAAATGTATATCATACCATGTCTACTTTTGTTTCATCTTCAGTTTGGAATACTAGAGAGTCTTATTGTTCAAGTAGTGCTTTAGTTAATATTGTTGATGCTAGTGGCTTCCTCCATTGTCTCGAAGATTTTTTTTATACCATGGTGGGTACTAGCCCATGTATATCATTCAATTCTAGTAGTGTATCTCAAGTAGGTGGTTGCTTGAAGTATGAGTCCAAGGATGCTTTCCAAGATAATGAGGAACTTCGGTCCATGCCAATGGTTACGTCAGGACATCATTCATTTGGTTTGTCTTTAGAGATAAACAACTCTATTAGCATGAATATTTTCTCACCGAGAACACATCACAAATATACTATGCACGGTTCTCATTTGGTATGTCACTTTCCCATGAAATCCTTTCATCAATTTTATAGTAGTAATGGTAGTTTTCATAATAGATTTGAAGCATGGTTGGAGGAATCATATTCATCTAATGTTCCCATGAATTATTGCATTGACATATTTAATATGGTGAATATGTTTTATCATGGTTTAATTTTTCCCACTTTTACTCTATTTTTATTCCAAGTATTGTTTCTAATATTTTGTATGAACATGCTTGTGCAGACTTGTGATTATACGGATGGTTGCATTGGCATTACGACTATGATGGCTACATTGGCATTGTGATTATACATATGGATACATTGGCAATGTGATTATACGGATGGCTACATTGGTGTAGAATATGAATATGATAGGATAGGCTAAGTGTCTTTTCTTTGTACATAGTATTAGCTTTATTTCCTAGTTTGATTAGTTTTTTGTTTTCCTTTTCTTTTTATTTACTGTTGGCTTAACAATACATGAATTCTTAGCAAAATATTGAGAGAAATAGAGGAATTGAACACTAATTTTCCCTCCATTGTATTTTTCAATTTAATTTAGATATGGGAAAAATTGTCTTTATCTCATTCTCAAAAAAATTCTATATGTTGGGTAAATTTTAGATCACTGATTTTCACCATGCCAAATCTTTTTCAAGCATTGGGTTATCTCACAAGTGGGATATTTTATAAATGATACTAATCATTCCCTCTTGTAATGAAAATGGACACTCATATTTGTCCCATACTCATATTCACATAATTCTAATTTGGAAAAGTTTTCTTAATTGAGATTCTTATGAGTTGTGGGCTTGGTGTCCCACACATAGTAAATTGAAATTTTGAGTTACTAAAATCTGCCCATCTGAAATCCTAGCCACTCCAAATCCTTGGAATCTCTTTAGAATATTATTTTTCCTTGGTTTTGGAGTTTTGCAAATGGTGTCTTTCCCAATTGATTCTTTCTTCGATTACTTTAAGCTACCATGATTTTTTTGTATAAACTTGTTTAGCATAGTGATCTTAGCTTACTTTTATTTATTTTGAGTTATGTTCTTAAAACACCTTTAGTTATAACTTATCGGAATTGGATGCACATGTATTATGCTCTGTTCACTTAGTTTTTCAAGGAGGATTTTCATCTATTATCTTGTATCTTTCTTCACCCAAGTTTCCTCTCATACACAACAACGCAGGATATTATATCAGGCTGCCTGGAAACATGTTTTGACATTGTTGACAAAACTCTTATATTAAATATTGTTACTGATATATTTTTCAAAAAATTACTTGGGAACAAATATTTTATTCCCCAACGCATTGGTCGACTAAAGACTCAATTCTAGTACTGTCAATCATGAGAATTTCAAACTTGATATTTTCTTGAAGAGAATATTTCCATCCTTTGGATTTGCTAATCTTGAATCACTTAGTCTGGTCGGATTCTTGGATGATCTGATTTTTATCATGGATTAATGATGTCTCACTAATCTCAAAGTTGAAATCATCCAAATCCTTGGAGTTGTAAATACCTCGATGGAATATCTCCATACAACTTCTAAAGATTTTAATTTTGAGTTCTCAACATTTATTTTAACCTCTACCATGGTAATAATTTTCAAGATGTGAATTCCTTGAGGGCTATAACTTGTCAATATATTGGGGCCCACATTCTTCAACATTCCTTGAACCCAAAATAAATTTATTCATAATCAGAAAAGATGAGAATTGTTTGGGTTAGTTTGGAATATCTTCTATTTGATCCCTCATACTCATGATCTTGCTGATTTTGTTTCTAGATTATATGTATTATTCTTTTGAACAAAAAACCTATCTAGAAGAAAGAAAAGTTACACACTCTTCTTTCCCTTTTCATTTTCTCTACATTATATGCGACATATAATATTAAGGAAGTGCAATGTGTTAGCGACACCATTTTTCTCTTCAATTAGAGTCGATTTTAGTCGAGTTATGGCTCGTGTGCCAAAGCATGTGAGGTCAGGTATGTAGCAACAAACGGGTCAAAGTCAACAGGTGGTCGGTTGGCCCTTGGAGTCAAGAAGGGATTTTAGAGTCCAAACATGCATAAATAGTACGGTTATGTTCTCAAAGAGTAGGGTCCTGTCAAAAAGGGATTTTTCTCCGTGCCCTAGGTCTAGGAAAGTTGTTAATAGAAGTTGCATCAGTAAGTGTAGTAACCATTATCGACTCATTATGAAGGCTGGAAGAATGAAAAATCATGGTGTTCGTATCATGTATGTTCTGCAGCCCTTATCATCTATAATTTACACGCACAGATGTTCTATGGAAAATCTGCAGTCCATTTTGAAACATCTTGTCGCCATGAATTCAGTGTTACTTGGCACGTTTTCTCCTCCCGCCTACTCTGTTATAAATTTCAGATGCTCTACATGCATTTTATTCATAAATTAGTTTTATGCATTGTTTGTAATCTTTTCCCGCAAGCCCAGGTTGATCGAATTTCTACCTTGGGCCTTTTCCAGATCCACCGCGCACAAGACAAACACGGGTTGCACCATGGAAACCTCCCAAAACATAAGAAAGGGTGTGTGAAGTGGCAGAAGCACCAAGTGTTAAGCCCTAATATTGGCTCATTACCCCTTAATTGGGGCATATTATATTAGTAATTTTATTTTATTTATGTCGGCTTTAGGCCATTAGTTGTAATTATACCTCCTAGT
>JZKD02S1673995.1:134028-146764 GCA_000966675.3 Picea glauca
GAACCTCAGTAATATTTCTCCCACGATACCCATTGATATTTCAGTTAAACCTGGGATAGTTGAAAATGTTCATATTGGAGCTTCGTGTTCTCCAGAGGAAATTGTCACCTATACTTCTTTGTCTAGTAATGAACGATGTCACGTCTGTTATCAAGCACGTCATTATATTATCCTTGGTGATACTCTTTACCGTCGAGGTGTTGACTCTGTCTTTCGGCGTTGTTTGACTTTTGAAGAAGCTGAGAAAGCTTTGAATGACTGCCATTTAGGAGCATGTGGTGGTCATATGTCTGGGCATGCTACTGCCCAGAAGATATTACGTGCAGGTTACTTTTGGCCTTCCTTATTCACTGACTGCATTACTGCTATTCAGAAGTGCCATGCCTACCAGACCTATAACCATAAGATTCGGTCGCACCCTGCCCTCCTTCATCCTGCAGTCTCAGTAGGTCCTTTTGCAAAATGGGGCATTGTTTTCATGACATGTCGCCCTCACTTGGCCGGGGGGCATGGTTATATTATTGTAGCTGTTGATTATTTTACTAAGTGGGCCGAGGCGATGCTGACATTCGATAATACTGGGAAGACTACAGCGCTATTCCTTTTCAACCATGTCATCACTCGTTTTGGTGTTCCTCAGGCTATCGTTACAGATCATGGTAGTCATTTTAGGAATTATATGATGTCTGAACTTACAGAAAAGTTGGGCCTTCGTCATGATATCTCAACACCCTATTATCCACAAGCTAATGGCTAGGTCGAATCCATTAATAAGATTCTTATAACTATGATTCGACGGATGATAGGAATCCATAAAACTAGTTGGCACACGATGTTGTTTTCGGCATTGTGGGCATATCGGACGTCTGTTAAATCTGCTACGGGATTTACGCCTTTTCGATTAGTTTATGGCATGGAAGCCATTATGCCAATAGAATGTGAAATACCTTCTTTGAAGCTAGCTGTAGAGCTCTTACCTAATACTTCTGCCGAAGAGGAACGTCTGTTGTATTTGATGCGATTAGATGAGACTCACCATGATGCTGCTCTTGTAATCGAAGCCCAAAAGAAACGTGTTAAGGCACAGTATGACAAGCATGTCAAACCTCGTGTCTTCTCTGAAGGCGATCTTGTTCTTTTGTATGAACAAGATAAAGATGTCTTAGGAGATGGGAAATTCGAACCAATGTGGCGTGGGCCTTACATTGTTAGCAAAGTTTTGGAAAAAGGAGCGTATGAGCTAGTTTATTATGATGGTATACCTTTGAGTGAACCTAGAAATGGGTTGTACTTAAAGAAGTACTACGCATAAGTTATTTGTGCACGAGTACTTGTATTTTATGTATCATACTGCGTGTGTGTGTTACTTTAGTTTTTCTTTTGACGTTATCTGGTATCTTCCCTTACGTGACGTTGTGTTTGATTGCCAGATTTTGGAGTATTCGCTACCTTATATTGGCTTCGCCGACGATGCTATCCGTAGTACTCGAAACCTAGCTTTCGCTACTTGGGCAATCTATGCCCCAACAAACGAGCTTATATCTTTACGAGGTGTATGTCTTGGCCGAGCAACCAACAACATTGCAGAGTATAGCACCGTTATTGAATTATTAGTTGATGCTATCTCTCTCTGGATTCGTCACTTGGTTGTGTGACTTGACTCGCAGCTAGTAGTACTACAGTTAAGTAATGTCTACTCTATTCGAAGTCCTACTTTATTAAGGGTATATTTGCGGATTCGCCTCTTGGAACGACATTTTGATCATATTGAATATCAACACATTCCTAGATGTCTTAATACATTGACAGATGCTTTAGCTAATTATGTATTGGACAGACATTTAAATTACTTATAAATCAAACACATTAAAATGTACACAATGTAAAGTAAGCTGGTAGAAGCCATGTATATATATATAACGATCAAATTTTGTTTTTACAAAATGTGTCCAAAGACCAAAATATCAAAATTGAAGCCCATAGCTTCTACATAATGACATCAATGATGTTCACGATAGCACACTAATGTCCTAGCAACTCTGCGGAGCAAGCGACCCATAGAGGCAGAGACTCCCACGGTGTGACGCTGATTGCGTCGTGGAATCTCCTCCAGAGTCATATCTGGAACGTCTGCCATCAGACCCTCTAAGTTCTTCTCCACTGTCAGATAGTCCTCGGCGTACTATGGAACTGCTACTGCTGCCCCTCCTCGTCTCTGGATAGGAGAACTGCCAGCAGGTCTGTATGTTCCAACATCTATGTTATCAAAAAGAATTTGGTGTCAGTCTTCGGGTAAAACTATAAAAACAAAAACATTTAAATATGGTTAAAAATCCAAAAACTTTTAAAAACTTAAAAAAATTGTGTACTTCTTACCGAGGTCTCCCCACTGTGCGTCTTTAGGAAGTGCAAGATCTGGTTCTCCTCTGAAATCTATCCCGACGTAGGCATAGTCGTCCACCATCAGCATCTAAGTCTGTAACCAGTCGAAGAAAACATTGTCATATTTGACAATAGGACCTGCCACATGTCGGGCCATGAGCCGACACCACCATAACATCCTCGGATCTCTGGGACCAGGAAGATCCCACTCAGCCTGTAGATGGAATACCGGGACTCTCTCCAGGAAGAAAGACACTAACATAGACCCATATCCAAACTGTTTCAAGTCTCGACGTCTGCACTTAGTCAACTGTTTCTTGAGATTGCATAATACTGCGTCAGCCCAGTTAAAGACCCGAGGCTCAGTACACTCGATGGCGTACTGGAAGTAGCTCTGTAGAGCCATATGTGGAGCAGCACTTCCCGCCATTCAAGCAATGGTAAAGAGAATGGTACGGAGAGTCAAATCAGTAACTCCCCAAATGGCCACTTTCCCTTTCTGTCTCTCTGCCTCAGGTACACAATACTAGTTACAATACTCGTTCATTTTCAACCCACCTCTTCTGTTGCCAGAAAAACTGACATATGATCCACGTCTGGATAATCCAGTCAAGAAATAGATATCCTCGATATCGATGGTCAATGTATGGGCTCCCACGATGAAGACTTGTTGGTCTGGATCCCACATTCGGACTAAGTATTCCAACAATCGAACTTGGGCTCTCATGCCCAGGATGCGGAAATAATTTAAGAGACCACAGTCTCTTAGTGCAGCAATGGTTGGAGGATGGTTTTCCTCATTAGCATTATCCTCCTCGTGCTCTCGTTCCCGCCACTCTAAAACCATGATTGTGGCTAGCAATCTGCATACAAAAAACACACAAACATAGTGAGTGATCTTTTCATGAGAAAAATTATGGCAATTGGCTAAACGTTACACAAATTTTTGGATTTTGCGTTGTTCGCAGGTGGCTTTCTTCACACAGTGTGAACTTCTCGCAGGTGGCCCATGGCCCACCTGGGAGAATGGGTCATTCTCGCAGGCCCCGTATGGGCCACCTACGAGAATGTTCCCAAGCGCATAGGGTTCAAAAATTTAACTTAAAACTTGATTTGTAACCAATGAAAATATAATTTTGAACCATGAAAAGATAAGGGATGAGGCACTTACCGGAATATAGCTGACAACACGTCAAATGGTCTCCCGTAGCTCCTAGAATTTGACACCAAAGGTAGAGGGTAAATGAGGGTTTTTTGGCACTCAAAGGGTAAAATGTGAAAATGGTATGGTAATTTTTGTTATTTGTTCATTTTATTACTTTTTACTATATCAAAAGTGGATTTTTTATGTTTATTCTTTATTTAACACTAATCACTAATGTAAAAATGAGTGAAATGATTAACAGGTGCAAATATGGATGATTATGGGTAGAATTTTTACTTGGTGTGGTGTGATTTTGTTTGGTTGTTATGGTTTTGACATAAAACCTCAAGCGCCTTTTATCCGTTCTTGCGCTTACGAAAAATATAGGAACGTGATCGAGCGTTGTTTTATCTCTTTTCCGGGCTCGCTGTGGTTACACGAAAAAGGAACCCCCCTGGAGTTATCTTTAAGCTCTTTTCAGACTCTCTAAACATGAAAAGATTGTCGAGCGATATTGCTATTTTCATGCTCGTTAAAGTATTTGAAGTATGCGTCCTTCGAGCGATAGTTTACCCCTTTTTCGGTCTCGTTGGACTACTGTACGAAAAAGGAACTGAGAGATTTCTCTTTTTAAGTGTTTTTCCAAACTCTATAATCTTGAAAAACCTTCGAGTTTACTATATATGGACTCGTTAAACAAACATTGACAGACCCGTAATGGGAACGAACCACTCCTTCCTAGGGTTCATTAAAAATACTCCGAGGGACTCGTCCGAAGGATGAGCTTATATCAACAATCATATGTGATCCTCTTCAAGGTTGCGTAAAAATAAAGAGGTACTTGCCAGAAATGGTGGGAGAAAATTTGGGAAAGGGATATGTTTCATCTTTGTGTTAATTGGCAGTAACTGTCGCTCTTGAACATGACACCCCCTATTCATCATTTGAAGTCGGTTTGGGAAATCCATTTGTCTCTCATTCGATTTAATAACAAGGTCTTTCCATGTGTTGTCTTTGAGTCAATGCTGCTAAATCATTGGTCGTGTCATTCATATGTTCAAGAGAAGTCCGTCTGAAACCTCTATTTGAGTCGGCCATCTGTAGTTATCCTTTCACTCTGTGTCGGCCGTCCCTGTGTCCAAAGTCCAATTGCAACATACTCTGTTTCACTTTCAAACTCTATTACGCATTTTGTGTCACTGATGGGGGATACATAAATGCCCTCCTGTGACGAGTCTTATTCTGTCGACTTCAGCACATTATCTGGAATCAAGGCTTAGAAATTGTTTAGTACCTTGGAGCTTGCATGCCTCAATGGCAAGTTTCTCATTTTCGAAAGTGGGTTTACACCATTGACCCCTGATCGAGAGATTTCGTCGAGTGTTCAACATCAACTCATTTATTCACAGTTGATGGATTGTACTGTAGTACCTTGGGAGTCATTGACATCAATGGTGATTTCCCTCGCACTTGTTAACAGTTACGTCAATGACCGGTAATCAAGTGGTTTCTACCATGTTCGACTTCGACACATGTAATCACATGGTTAGATTCGTACTTTGGTCGATGAGATTGAAGACCCTGGATATTGTCTTTGTGATCCAGGTTGTGATGGAGTATATGTATCATTTGCGACACATAGATCCACTGTGTATGTTTCGTGGCTATGTCGTCTTGATTGAAAATTTGTCGCACAGATCCACAGTGTATTCAAGTGGTTGTGCTATATTATGAATGCATGGATCCACAGTGTATGATTGGTGGCCATGACCTTTGTTTATGATGTCATCAGTCCATGATATGAGTATGGGAATGCCTACCTCAGGAATTGATATACATGATATTCCGTTGATGCTTGGATGTTTGCAGGTCTCTGATTAGATGTGCTCTTAGTTCTTGACACACACATGCAACTTACAAAGTATTTCGACTGTCACTGATTCCACTCTCAGACTTTGGGGGGCATTCTGTTATCCACAATTTTGTTCATCGAGATGATGTCATGATGATGGAAAATCAATCTCTTCACTAAGGACATTTTCCTGAGAAAAGTTACACTTGTCTGCTTCCAGAAATCATGTTTTTTGAAGAGGTTCGCAGGTTGTCTATATACTTGCCTGCGAGAATGCCTGATTCTCGCAGGATGCATTAAGCTGGAGTGTGAGAAGTTCGCACTGTACCTCATTTTCAGGGTGTGAACATGTTCTTAAAGAGGAAAAAGATGAAAATATCGAACCTTCTAGAAGGGAATCTTCTAGAAGGATGAGTTGGCTTTCGAATGGTTGTTCAAGTGTTGGCATTCCAGATATCTTGGGATCATTTCCTATCCAAGTAACTAAACTATCTTCTCCTATATATTGAGGAGATTTCTCATTGAAAAGGTTAGAATAAAACTAGCAAGAGATTGATTGGAGAATTAGTGCAAGACTGTATGGAGGATTGATGCTACAATAGCAAGAGACAACAGCAAAGTCATCAAAAGTGGTTGATTTTCTTCATGCATGAGCAAGTGTGTGTGTCAGATCTAGGAACCATCGAAAGGATACCTACGACATCAAGGCTCAGGTTGTAAGTTTCACTTTCAATTAATTCAATACAGTAATATGTCCCTTTCCCATAAAGATGATGTCACTTTATTACATAACTCCTTGATCATATGTATAGACTAGTTATTGAATATATTAATCTGCCTTTACTTCGATTGGTTTGTATTGTTGTGATCTGGATGGTGCAAGAGAATTGGAGAAAAGCTTGGAACAACAGATACCTAAGGAAAGCATTCATAAGGTATGTCCATAATCCTTATCTCTTAGTTCATTCAATAGGTTAGATCTAGGAAAAGTGTATTATTCTGTCCTATTTTGTTCTAGATCCAGGTGGATCTAAGGAGATCGGTTTGTGTCCGCACTCACGGATTTATCCTGAAACAAGCCTGTCGAAGGCACAAGTCGAGCAAGTGGGAGAAGAAAAAAGAGGATAGATTCCATGGACACTAATGTTTGACATTCATCTCAGCAACTGAAGCAGGCAAAACTCGTTGTCGCTGAACTTTACCGAGAAAACAGGGAACTGAGATAGAAGTTAGCAGCAAAGACCCTTGAAGTGTCAGCATCACAAGGTCATGAAGGAAATGTGACATGGATCAAGAGATAGCTCAGATAGGGACAAGATAAAATCATACAGTTGCACGAAACACAGAGGTCGTTAGAACAAAGGAATGCGAAGCATTTCATAGAATGTGAAGCGGCCGAGGAGAAAGTCTGCACAGCTTTTGTGAGCACACAGAAGAAACATGATTAATTAATTTCATTCTCATATCATCAAACAGAGTGTAGATATTGACAGTTTTGAAGGAATCATCTCCTTTATATGATTTTATCATTTTGGTAACGGTCACAACAATCAGCAGACACTCGTCGTGCACGCACCCCAGCAAATCAACATGCGACAGAAATCAAGGTCGTTATAGTAGATGGTGGGAGCCTGTCAAAATACTTGATCATTCAGGTATCTCATTGAAGGAAGGCTTTGACACATCACTCTCCCCATGATGAGACCTCATTGATAACTGAATTCCTGTGGCAGAATACAAGCAGTCATGATGCGACCAGATGTAGTTGTTTTCTATTTTTGGAAAGGCGTCATGCGAAGAGTCATTTAGCATAGAACAGTTAGTTTCCTAATTTCTAGGGATAGTATCTAGCAAGAAGGGAATCCCAAGCTGCGTCCTTGCCTATATATTTTATCTTTTCAATGTAATCTAGGTTGGTTGGAAAAATCTGTATAGACAATGAATATTGAATGTAGTTTTAGTTCGATTGAAATTTAATGAAAAAGTTCTGAAGATTTGATGAAAATATTCTAATTGTATTAGTTGGATATATTGTTTCCTTTCTTTCCATATGTACTTCATGTGTTCTTTATTCATATCTATTTCTGTTTGAATAGGAACATAATTTTAAACCTGGGATTCGTTGCGCAGTGCCCTAGGATTCGTGCCATTCACACAAACCGTTTTCCTCTAAGTTAACTCTGAATTCATCCTTAGAGGTTCTCTGAGTCACTTCATGTGTTTTTCTCACCACCACACACAGTGATTTTAAACTGAGGATTGTTTCTCGATTAGCCTTTATCCTCTCAAGTTCAGTCACCGAGTCATTTTTTTCTATCATTTTTCTTAAACCAACTCCATAGCCCAAGGTCTTACTCTCTTGCGCCAATATAACTAGAAATTTATTATTCAAATGTGTCAAATATAGCCGACAACTTAAAATCATATCCCATATTGAGACGAAGTCTCCCGAGAGAGCCCTATCTAGGTCCGAAAGGCTATTTTCAGGTCTCAAAGTTGGTTTGTAGGTTGCCTCTGTCATTCATTTCTTAGCCAAATGAATTTTATGGAGCGCTAACATTCTGGCATCGTTGTCGAGGATGAAATTGAATAAATTTTCCCTGGGAGAATGACTAAAGTTACAGTTTTGATGCCTGAGGGTAACAGAGAGACAAACATCTTTATTGGATGAAACCTTTACCCTGGCGAATCCAGTCAAAAATATCAATAGCACCAAGTAGCGCGGTTCAAGAACCCTGACTCTGAAGACGATCTACACCAGATAAAATCCTAACCCAAACCCTGTAGAGCCTGTGTGCGACCCTGAGAAACTTCTGCGCGAGACTAAAGAGAAAGCGTTGGACCCGTTCTATTACCTGGACAGACACTTGTCCTTACCCAAATATGACACACAGAGCATTGACAACATTGTGTTTGACGCATTATTTGAGCAAACCTTGCTCACAGAAACTAGCTTGGATGAGATAGTTTTCAACCAGAAGAGATTCCAAGCCTTGATACCTAATAATATCCCTCAAATCCCCAACCCTCCTAGAGTCATGGCCGCCAGATTCACCCCCCTCATTCTTCCATCCCAACTGCATTATTTTCCCTAAAATTACAGCCATAGGATAAATCTCTACAATGTTCAAGGGAACATTTCATCCCAGAGGCATATGGATTGGTTCAATGATTTCATCGACCTAGAGGAGGTAGACTATGCAGACACGAAAATGAGGTTGTTCATGTAGAGACTTTTGAGGAAGGTGAGAAAATGGTTCAAAGCCCTCCTGGCAGCAAGCATTCGAGATTTCTCCGCGTTTGAAACATCTTTCATTACCAGAAGGGGAGACAAGAATAACCCCTTGTAGATTTTGATGCAATAAAATAATATGAAGAGGGCATCAGAGGAGACAATGCAAGAATTCTCAACCCGTTTCATGAGGGTTTAGAAATCGATTCCTATAGAAGTCCAACCACCCCTGGGGTTGCGCAGTTGTGATACGCCGACTCTTTCAACAACGATTTTGCCTTATTGTTTAGAGAAAGAAGATCGGAAAATCTAGATGCAATGATCAGTGATGCAATTGAAGTTGAGGTTAACATGATGGCATCTGGGAAGATCAAATAGAGATTCAACAAAGGTGATAAGAAACCCTAAGGAGACGCACAGCAATCGACATCTTGGTCTTCGGACAACAAATTCGACTTGATAATGAAGACGATGGAGAAACTAATAGAGAGAATGTCCATGGGAAACTAACATGTTGCCTGAGAATAGCATGACCCCTAGCCCAGAAATTAGAACCTCAGAAGGGGTAAAGTTCCTCAGATCAGACAGAGGGAGCAGAGAGATCAGGGAGACCAGCAGACAAGGCCTCTTTTCCAAAACAATTATGCGGATGAGGACTTCGATCAGATGTTTGAAGACCAAATACATTGTTGCAATGACAAGAACCCATGCATGTTTTTAACAAAGGGCGAGCATGATAAGTACATGAGAGAAAACAACGATTTTGTGATGGAAACATATGATGCACCGTTTTGTGAAGCGAATGATGCGTTGTCTTAGGAAATGAAATAATTTAGGAAAGGTTATCACAACACCATAATGCAGTTCCAAAAGAAATACAACCTTAGAAGAAAAAGGGTGTCTGTGGAGTCTCAGTAGTCAAACCCCATCAGAGAACCTTGGCAGAAAAATCCCTCGAGGAAACCCCCAGCGGATACCCTTTCCACAAGCCAACTGAAGCCAGATGACCCAACCAAGGATTCAACTGAAAAGGAAAAGTCAAAGGAGAAGGCCCCGAGGAAAGCGCTCAAAACAAGCTGGGAAGAGTGCAGAAAAGAGGTAGAGAAGGTATGTCCCCCCTTTAACTTTGAGGATGAAATGGCCAAGATCAAAATATTTGTCCCTTTTAACGAACTTATCAAAAAGGGTGAATATCTGGAGCAAATTATTAAAATGCTAAAAATGGGAGGGACTCCCAATACTTTGAATGTCCAAGATGATCACCCTGCTATTTTGTTTGGTCCATGCATTGAGGAGACAAGCGATACTGAGGACATTCCCCCATTCTATGTCAGTATAAAAGTTCATGACATGCCCCTTCATAACACCATGTTGTATTTAGGTACGTCACACAAACTCATGCCAAAGTTGATCATGGATGAGTTTGGTTTGGACATCACCAGGCCCTATAAGGACATTTTTTATTTTGATTCAAGGAAATTCAAGTGTTTGGGTCTCATCGAGGACTTGATCGTATCACTAGCCCAAATTCCTTCGAAGAACATGGTTATGAATGTGTTCATGGTAGACATACCCCCTAAGTTTGGCATGCTTCTTTCCAGGTCGTGGGTTGCGAAGTTAAAGGGGACACTGCAAATGGACATGTCATATGCCACCATTCCTATCTTTGGCCAAGATAGATGGTTCTACAGAAAAGTGTTGCTGAAATACATGGTAAGAGGCAAGACGTAGCCAAATAACCAGTGTATCTACTCCGTTGACACTAAGTTCAGCTCCTCCATATTCTACAATAACTTGAGCTTCGAAGAGTAAGAGTCGGTAGCCATCATGATCGTCAATGCAGAAGTCGTGCGACAAGTACCAGATTGCATCGACCCAAAGAACTGTGTAGAAAATGAGATATGGAACATGAGTTTCGATAGCGTTGTCAGTAAGGAAGGAGCAGGGGTCAATGTATGGATAAGCTCACCCGAGCTGGGCACAAAAATGTGCTTGTACAAGCTCGTGTTAGAAATAATTAGGCACAAAGAGGATAGTAGTGTGTGGAGACTCCAGGCTGGTTATAAACCAGGTGAAAGGCATGTATCAATCCAAACACCCCAGGCTGAGAGCATACAAAAACCTAGCGCTGGACCTCCTCGAAGAATTCTCAGAGTATGATCTATTGGAAATCCCAAGGGGGAATAATCAAATCATCAATGCATTGGCCACCTCGGCCTCGGTTTTTAAAATTTCCATTTTTCCAAATAGAAAATACGAGATCGAAGTCAAACATAGGCTGACAGTTCCTAATAATATCAAACATTGGCAAGTGTTTGAGAACGACAAATAGGTGGAGAGGTTCCTCCTAATGAGTGACGAGTTTGTGAACATACGCATTGATGACAAGTGTTGTTGCAACGAATATGAGAGTGTAGATGCACATGGTGATGATGACCCTTTCTAAAACCAGATAGCAGGAAGGGACATAGTACAGCTAAAAAATAATATCATCCCAAAGGGGTTAGCTCCACTGGAAATGTTGTTTGACGAAAAATACATGGCTAGAAATCCTAAGATCACTTCAAATGATGAGTATGTTGAATATTGCAACATCAGGACTGAGGAGAACCCAAAAATAATCAAATTGTCGAAAACACTCAGTCCATAGGTCAAGAAAGACTACATCAAGCTCATGAAGGATTTTCCCGATGTTTTCTCTTGGAGTTACGATGACTTGAAGGTGTAATACACTAAAGTGATTCAGCATGTCATCCCTCTCAAAGAAGACCAGAGGCCTTTCAAACAGAAGCTGCGACAGATAAATCCCCTGTTGTTGCCGCTAATTGAGGAGGTAAAGAAACTCTTCAAAGATAAAATTATCGTTTCTTGAAGGTTTTATAAAAAAGAGTGAAGAAACAATATTGTGTGTGGATTTTTTAAACTTAAACAAAGTGTCCCTCAAGGACCACTACCCGCTTCCTAAAATGGACTATATTCTGCAAAAGGTAGTGGGGTTCCAAAAGATGTCCAAGCTGGATGGTTTTTTGGGTTATAATAATATCATGGTCCACCTAGATGACAGAGAAAAGATGGATTTTACGACACCATGGGGGACGTTCATGTATGCCAAGATGCCTTTCAGCCTAATGAACGTCGAAGACACCTTCCAGAGGGAAATTGGCATAGCATTTGCTAATGAAAAGGAAAATTTTGTTGTGATCTATATAGATGACATCATAGTATATTCTGACTCCGATAAACAACACCTCAGGCATCTGAAGAAAGTTTTCCAGAAGTGCATGAACTTTGGTGTTAGGACCACATATTGTACCCTTTTTTCCCATACTTTTTGCCATTATTATACCCTTCATCACCTGTATTTTAACTTATACTATCATTTCACCTGATCATCCCAAGGTACACAACGTCCTTTCTCATTATTATATGCTTAATCTATTTTGCATAATACTTTACATTACTTTTTGACCTAACCATTGATTAGAAGCGCATAAGTGTCCATATTTGCATAATAGTATTCAAGGCCAATTCTGAAACACAGAACTATCTAAGTAGCTGCTGAAACACGGAAGCTGCTACACATTCCGAAGATGCAGATGCCGAAAGACGGAGCTGCTACACAATTTGAGGACGCATAAGCCGAAACATGGAGCAATCACTCAGTTCAGAAGTGCAGTTGCTGAGACATAGAAGAGGCCGCCACGATGCTGAAACACGAGTCCTGACAGCTAGTAGTCAAACCGACACAGTCAAGAGCGCAATTCACGTGGCTGAACAGGACATGAATTGCGATGTTGAAACAACACTAGCAGCTATATGAAGAAGTTGTTACGCCAGCCGTAACAGCAATGCCTCGTCCAACCCCTGTATTAGCATTCAGTTGCATAAGAATAGGACACCCTATGCTAACTTAGAAAGAAGATCCGATTTAGTGTAGGATCCAGATCTGCCTTGTAATGATTGTATCGATGGGATTTCCCTTTAAATTGAGGGGAAATCACCATTCGAGAGTCCAACTTTTTATGTACTAAGAACTTCAGAGAAGCGGGACGTGTTCGATCTTTCCAATTTGTAATGAGATATTTCAACAGATGAATAGAAGACTGCTTTGATAATTCGTCTCTAA
>JZKD02S1673995.1:150350-166290 GCA_000966675.3 Picea glauca
TCCCACAAACCATAAAGAAAACATATACAAGAAGGTAGAAGGAAAAAAGAAGAAAATGGGTGGATGTCGAGCAACAAAATCTGGAAAGAAGACAAAGATAAAGTTATCAGGATTCGATTAAACTTTTATATTCAAAGAAGAAGAATAATTGGATGAAAACTAATAAATAAAGAAGCCTTTGATCAGTATGGGCTTACTATGATGGTATCTCCCCCCTCTTCATTTTGTTGTTGTTGTTGCTTCCTTTGTACTCTTGTTGGTTGCAGTTTGATTACCGGTCATAACTACCTCTGATGGAATTTTGGATATCTTGGTGATTGAGGTATTCAACCATTCTTAGATAAAGTTCCTTAATGGAGAAGCAGTTACTTATTGTTTTATTTTAAAATTAAACAACTCCTTTTCAATTTCCCTAAGATCAACTGATAAATTTTGTAATATATTTTCAATGTCCTCGTTTTTATTTGTATATTCGACAAGCCAACTATCAATGTCATCATGTGTAAATTCCATCATATTATAAAACTTTTCAGTCAATGTCCTTTTTAATTCTTCAATTTTCTCTTCAAAATCTTGTCGATTCATGAGCATAGAGTTTGAAAGATACTTAGGGTCTGAGACTTCATTGGTGGTTCCAGCAATATCCAAATCAAGGATTTTTAAATATGCTTCATTTTTCCTCCTTGATAAGTCAGTCAATTGATTTATCAGACCTTTTAATACATTAATTCATTCCATCTAGCAAGATTTCAATTGTTTGATGCATCTCAGAGAAGGTAAATTTTCTTTATTTCTTGTTTTCTCTGTCATTTCTGAAACTTTCATTGTAAACATCACAACTCCATCAGTGTAGAACCCTTCATCATTTTTCAAATCTAAGTTTAAATATTCCTTGGTATTTTGAATTCTTAAACCAAGAGAAGCAAAAATCTTCACCATATCCCACAGTTCTACAATTAATGACATTCTTTTCTTAATATTGTGTTCAACAAAATGTTGGGTGGCAGTGATTAAACTAAAAATTCCTTTAACCCTTGAACTAGGTTATGGGTTATCTTGAATACATTTTCCAAGATGAATCATAGCAACATGAGAAGCCCGAATATGTGGAGGCATAAGAGTTTCCTCCAATTCTTTAATTCTTTCTTTCAATTGGGCATTCTCTTCTTCCATGTGTGCAATCGAAACTTCAAGTGCATCTCATGTAACTCTATGAATAGATGATAAATTGGAAGGTAAGATATCTTGAGTATCAATGGTAGATTGTAGCTTCCCGCTCTTACTTTTTGTAGTTCTCTCAAAAACATATTTTTTATATTCTTTATCAAAAGATGCATTTTGTATAGAAAAACGATTATCATCAGAAAATGTCTCCTCCTAGATCATGAGTGCGGAGACATGTTGTACATTTTCTCGAGCTAATACTTCTACATCTAAGAAAGTAATGTTGTCAATATATACATCCAAATCCACATTATCTAACAACTAATCATCTTTTGGAGCACTTGTTTCATCCTCTTCCTTCTTTGAATTAGTTCTTTTTCTTTTGACCTTTAGTTTATGGGGATTCTCCAAGTTCCCTTTAGGGGGTTCCTCTCTTCATCATCTCCTAAGTTATTTCTATGCATTTTTCTTGTGTGGGATGTTCATGGCTGAGGATTTGCCTATGGCAAGGCACTCTTTTTAGAGACAACTAGTGATTGGACATTTTTATCACTCGAGGGTTTACCTATTTGTTTATGATGCTTTGTAGTGCTTATGACAGTTTCTATATCTTCAGAATATATATCAACTTCTTGGTTAATAGGATTGTGACTGTCATTTTCTTCTTCTTTACTAACTATTGAATTTAAAAGTGCAAGGTTGAGCTCAACTGAAAGCAAATGATTATAAAAAAGGTGATTCAGGTCAAAACCCTTGATTTCCTTCACGAATATTAGGTCAAAATTCTCGAAATAAGAAGCATATTCAACTATTTTTGAAATTCCCCGGATAATAATTTCTCTGACTTTCCACGAGAGAGGTATCAACTTCCTTTTCCTTTTTTCAGATAAAATTTGGAACCTGAATTTATATTGCCTGGCTATTTCAATGATAAATATCTTATCAGATATATAATAGGGAAGGAAAATAGGTTTTTCAATACAGCAGAAAACCCTGATGACATTCCATTTTCTCCAGCACTCCTCTTCCCTTAAGAAAATTTGTTTCTTCCAATGATATCCGTGAAGTGTCATCCCCAAATAACAATTTCTTGAATTTAGACAGAAAATCTGAATACACCTCATAAAAATGATGGTAACTCTCTACCTCCATAGAGCTTGATACTACATGGTCACAGGGTCGACCTTTATTTTCATTCTCCGGGAAATATTTAAACTTTCAAAAGTATCACAATATGCGATGGAAAATATCAAATAGGATGACATGTAAAATCTTTTATCAGATTTGAAATTAGTCAAGTGTGTAGTGATTTCATTCGAAATTGTCTTCATCCAGTCGAAGATAGTGTTTTCATGAACCAAAAAATGAAATATATAGATAGATAGATAGATATATATATAAGGCCATTCGGGGAATTGTTTATGTAGAGTCATGGCCAACGATTCGAGTGAATAACCAGGCAATTTATTTTAAAAGGTTTCTTTAAAGTACTTACCTGAATTCTAGATATGTCCTCAGGCATTGACGCATGGTCATGCAAATATTCTTGAAGAAGATCTATTCCATTGTTCTTTCTTTTTAAGAAATTTATATCTTCCTCCCCTTTATAGACCAAGTTTGGCTCTAGTAATTTTAGCATCTCTCTAAATATTGAAGGCGCCAACGAGATAGGAGAACTATTCTGCAATGAAATGACTCTTTTGTTATGAATAATCTTATTGATGCACTAGGTGATGATATCCTTGCATTCAAAGACTTCTGGGACACATCCCATGAGAACTATTCCTTAGGTACACACTTTTTTGTCATCTCTATCCAACAATTTTTAATAATACCAGTAGGATGGGGACCAATGATAATTCTGATCTTCCCTAGAAAATAGGTTCAAATTATCCCCATAGAATGAATATTTTCTCATGGTTGTCCCAACAAAGCTCGCCAACTTTTCTTGAAATATCAACTTGCACAATAAAATGAACTTGATTTAGATTTCTTTTTACGAAAAACATTAACTCAAAATAACTATTACTATACACAATAGAGTTTTATATATCAAGATGTTGTGCAGTCCATGCATTTTCATTTTTCTTATATTGAAAATACAAAAATATTAGGCATTTTTCATTTCTTGGCATTTTGATCTTTTGAGTCTTTATCATTAGCTTAGTACATGTAAATTAATATTGCATTATTACTTTAGAATTGCAGAGTTGAAATGGAAAATTTCATTTGTTTTAAGGAGAATATCATTCATTGAAAATTGAAGTTAGGACTTCGCATTGTATTCATATTTACTTTACTTGTTTAGTAATAACATTGTGAGTTTCACTACCATACCTTTTTGAGTAATCATGACCACTAAAATTAACGTTATAATTTAAAATTGATTAGTCACGATTTTATTTTCTAGGGTGCACAAACTAGCTTAGGATTTATTTCCTTGGAATAGGATTTTGTGAGTAAACTTCTCCAAGGAAATTAAATCAACATATGTGTCTGACAAATGGAGTGGAGAAATCCATTGTGTAATTGATAATATCAGGAGGCTCCGCTTACATCGGAGTTAATCAAGAGGTCACACGAGGTTGGTGATGCAGTAGAAAACGCGTGACCGCATTTCCGTCCCGCTCTCCTACTCTCACAGGACCTTCCTCTCTTGGCCCGAAGAACTCAAATGTTATTCTATTTCCCTATCGAGAATTTTAACCCATAGCTTCTCTTTACTTGCACGATCCCCCCTTCCTTTCACTTATCAGAGGATCGGAACTCGCGGCTTCGCAAGTTCTCTGATGATCACTGGGCGCTCAAATCCCCGAGACCCGATGGGTTCATTCAATGCTGACCTTCTCTCACCTTATCAAGACTTCTGTCCTTATCGCCAATTCACAACTCGCGATATCAAGCCCTTCACTTTACCAACTCCTGACCCGTGATATGCCGAGACTCCGACACATGTGTGAGTTGTCTCTTCGACTTCCCGTCACTTCTATCGTGATATCGGACTTCGCGGGATCGCGAATCCGGATGTCGATGGGTCGGTACTTCTTGCCGCGAAACCCCGATGACTTATGCCACCTGTCTTCCACTCACTCCTGTGGTCCCACACTGCTACGTCACCATTGGGATATCGCGGATCGCGATTCCAACTTGCAAGAGTTTCTTTCCTTCGAAAACTTTGATTCTCCGAACCCTGACTGACCGGGATCTACTGACACGCGTCCCACACGATGGATGGTTCTAAGCCTGTCGGGATATCACGTATCGCAATATCGCAATCCTCGTTACGAACTTTTCAAGCTTCGCCTTGAGAATCCCCGATACACGATGCTAAATGTAGATCCGACGTCTCCTTCTGCGACCCAGATCCAATGGCTACCCTTCTTCCTCGCTCCTCGCGTCTTCGTGAATTTGAGTACCCAATACTTGGGCTCTCACCCTGCGAACTCCTGAGTTCGCGAGATCTCTCAATCTCTACCACCTGTCCTCCTCAGATGGACAGCTCCTAGTCCTCTCGCCACTTCGCTGCTTCTCATATCCTCGCGCTTCGTGACTCTTGACACCAAGCTCTCAGCCCTTCTACTCATGAATTCCTGACATGCGATGTGTCGACGGGCTTTGGATTATCGCCACCTGTCCAGACAAATTGGACGGCTCAAATCAATCCTCGCAAATTCGGGACTTTCGCTCCTGATTTTCCTGACTCCTCAACTTCAAGAGCTCCAATATCCCGAGTGTCGATATCCCGCTATGACATTAGCTAGGCCCCACCACATGGAGCTCTCACCTTTTCGCCACTCGTGAAGTCGAATGACTTCCTCTTCCAACCTCTGGTGCCCGAGTCCCCGATGTGGGAAATCTCGTGACATGCGTCCTCTCCCAAACGAACGGTCCAATTCAAATCTTGCTACTTTGGGGGTTCTGGTGTCCCGATTCTTGTGACCTCGAGAATCTCGATTCCCCGAATGCCGAAATCCCGATGGCTCCCCTCTTGTCGAGATTTCTCCTCTGTCCACGAAGTTAACATCCTCGCAGCTTCCGCAGAACTGACGGCTGACAGGTATCTGCTCCAGATCTGACGGCTCAGATATGTTCTCCTTCTCTGTGCTTGTTCCAGAGGCTAAACTCTGTGCAACCTTCTCCCGATCCAACGGCTAATGGGATTTAGCTATGAGATCCGATGGTTGTCGGTCTCCTCCTACTATAGACTCCTCCTGAACTCCCCCTGGATGTGGAAATCAACGGTCCATATCTCTTCCTTCTCCACCAATCCGATGGTTCTCGTTGCCCCTTCTGGGATTCTATTCCTGATTCTTCAAGGGATTCTCTGACTCTTGCACTCCTTGCAGAGTCTTCTCCTGCACACACTAGTTTTGTCCCTCCTGAGATTCTTCAAGCACTCAGACCCCTAAGGGATTTTATCCTTTCTCCTCCCACAGACGGAAAATAAAATGCCTTCCTGACAGTCTCCCTGCTCAAGCAACCTCTTGCCGATTCCTTCTGGGTGTTCAGCAACCCAGTGAAGATCCTTCAGTGGATTCTTCCTTCAAGTAGTAGAACTCGAACAATTCTCTTCACTTATGTGCCTGTCTGCACACTTCCTCGACGCCCTCATGGCGGAGTATCTTCTCTACAGAACATTCAGTAGTTTTGTCCCTTCTATGCACCCCTTGCACCTGCTCAATGCCCACTTGGCAGAGCTCTTAGAATCCTTAATGATTCTGGTCCTCTTAATAACTCTCAGCAGAGTTCTTCTCCAACAAAACTCGTGTGTATGCTCAATACCCACTTGGCAGAGCTCTACAGAACTTACAACAAAGTTCTGTCTGCAACTGTGTTTCAGCTACACAGCCTTGCCTTCTGAGGTGTTCAGTAACCTAAAAGGTCTTCCTCCTCCTGAGTTGTTGATCTCAGCTCCTGTGCCTCAGCACGCCTTTGTCTGACTCCGTAGAGTTCAGAAGTGCATCCTCAGTGCACTGGTATTCAGAGTCCACAGCACTCTGTCACACCCTCATGGCATGAAACCTCAAAGACCTTCAACCCTGAAATCACACAAACTCCATACAAATGCACTAACACACATACATTCACAACATAAAAGGAACACTCACAGACACCCATATAACACAGAATGACATGTAGGAAAAACTGCTTCTGATTATATTAAAATGGCAAATGCCTGTATTTTACAAATGGTGTTCCTGAGCTCTCCTCGGCTCTTCTCTATTCTACCATTCTCTACAACAATCTCTCTCTCTTTTCCCCCCTCTCAAAATGAGATCTAAAAATCTCTTTTACCTGAGGGGCTCATCGAGCGCTTCCCTCCAGGTCTACCTACTCTAATAAATTACATTCAATGGTTGTCTAGTCCAGCCTCTGGATCTAGATCTCAGTCGATCTTCAATAAAGGCCTATATACCTAATGCCTTCTCAAAGGCATGGCTCCCATGGCTCACCAGCCTAAGCATTTAATTACATTCAATTTCAAATTCGAATGAGGCTGCGCCTCCCTTTCATCCTTGAATGCATGCGCGCTAACGTGGCTGGCTGGATGATGTGGAGAGATGCTCCTGCATCAAACTCCTCAGCTGCAAAATCATGAGCTCCCGCTCATGTGCTTCCCCTCTAAGTTGTTGGAATCCTCCTAGATCCCAGATAAATCTTTGGAGTTGCTCATCGGCTCCAACTTCCTGTTGTTGTTGCTGCTTCCATGTTGTTGTTGCTTCTTCTTCCTTTCTACTCAGCTGCTCCTCGCTGGCAGTTTCTGCTGACCCTACCATCAGCCTTTTGATCTCTTCGATCACTACATCCAGCTGCTCGAGTGACTAGTCCTGCTCATGCATTCTCCTCAGCTGCAAAAATTTTGGCCACATGGGTAGATCACCATGATCTCCCATGCCTCCTTCTTCAGTTTCCAACTTCACCTGTTGGATGTTCCTTCCCTGCACTCTCACCCTTTCTTCCAAGGCTTCTGTCTGCTGCCACAGATCAGCAAAGCAAATGATGTTTTCCTCTTCTTTCTCTTCTTCTGCAACCTCCCATGTTGCAGTCTCTTCAGCTTCCTAGCTGAAAATATTGAGCCATTCTTCAGAATGCTCATCCTCCTCTTCATCTGCTTCCTCTGCTGTCATCTCCAATGCTACAGCTCTCTCAGCTTCTTGGCTGAAGTCATTGATCCATTCCTCTGAATTCTCACTTTCTTCATCTGCTTCTTCTTGTGCTTGGGTAGTCTCAAACACTTGTTCCAATTCCTCCTTGATAGTCATCGTCAGTTGTGATTGTTCTGCTGCTGCACCACTTGCAACACAAATTTTTTCCTCCTCCTGGGCACATGGTAGGAATATCCCAATTCCCTCAATCATCAGAATATCATTCTGATCTTTCACCTCTTCTGTCAGCTGCTCCTGCAGATCTACTTCCATCCCTGGATTTATGAGACCTTCAGACAGTCTCATCTGCTCTGTCATCTCCTCAGGTTGATTCCAACTCTCTTCCGAGTTTATGAGACCCACAGATAGTGTCATTTTCTCATCCCTGCCCACCTGGAAATATGGGATGCTTCCGCTGCCCTCCTGGCAGTCTATGAGATCAACCGATCCCACCTTCATCAGCACTCCTTGTTGAATTAAACTCTTCTCTGAGTCCGCAGTTCGAGCCTCTCTATGTCTGCTTTTAATTCATAGAGCTCTCTAGTCCTTTCTTTATCCCATTCGTCAAGCTTTTCTACCTTGCTCTTCTTCCTCCTAGCATACCTATGGTCTTCAGTAACCATGGTGTTGTGTCTATCTGCCTCCCTGACAGATTTTTTGCTGTCACTCTGCATATTGAGTGTGTCCAGCTTCATCATCTCATGATATTCTGATGATTAGTCTCCCTGACTGTCTATGGACTGTTGCCTACCTGCAAACAAGTCCTTACAGAGTCCTCAACAACTATGTCTTCCTTCCGCTTTCCTCTCGCTTCACCTGAAATATACAGATGAATTCTCGCTCTGATACCACTTGACACAGTAGAAATCAGGCGACCGCACTTCTGTCGCGCTCTCCCGCTCTCACAGGACTTTCCTCTCTTGGCCCGAAGAACTCAAATGTTCTTCTATTTCCCTATCGGGAATTTTAACCCACATCTTCTCTTTCCTTGCACGTTCCCCCCTTCCTTTCACTTATCGGAGGATTGAAACTCACAGCTTTGCAAGTTCTCTGATGATCACTGGGCTCTCAAATCCCCGAGACCCAATGGGTTCAGTCAATGCTGACCTTCTCTCACCTTATCGGGACTTCTGTCCTTATCGCCAATTCACAACTCGCGATATCAAGCCCTTCACTTTACCAACTCCCGACTCACGATATGCCGAGACTCCGACACATGCGTGAGTTGTCTCTTGGACTTCCTGTCACTTCTATCGTGATATCAGACTTCGCGGGATCACGAATCTGGATGTCGATGGGTTGGTACTTCTCGCCGCGAAACCCCGATGACTTATGCCACCTGTCTTCCACTCACTCCCATGGTCCCACACTGCTATGTCACCATCGGGATATCGTGGATCGCGATTCCAACTTGCAAGAGATTCTTGCCTTCGATAACTCCAATTCTCCGAACCCCGATTGACCGGGATCTACTGACATGCGTCCCACACGATGGATGGTTCTGAGCCTATCGGGATATCACGTATCGTTATATCGCAATCCTCGTTACGAACTTTTGGAGCTTCGCCTTGCGAATCCCCGATACACGATGCTACGTGTAGATCTGACGGCTCCTTCTGCGACCCAGATCCAACGGCTACCCTTCTTCCTCGCTCCTCGCATCTTTGTGACTTTGAGTACCCAATACTTGGGCTCTCACCCTGTGAACTCCCGAGTTCTTGAGATCTCTCAATCTCTGCCACCCGTCCTCCTCAAATGGACGGCTCCTAGTCCTCTCTCCACTTCACTGCTTCTCTTATCCTCACGCTTCATGACTCTTGACACCAAGCTCTCAGCCCTTCTACTCACGAATTCCAAACATGCGATGTGTCGACAGGATTTGGATTATCGCCACCTATCCAGACAAATTGGACAACTCAAATCAATCCTCGCAAATTCAGGACTTTCGCTCCTAATTTTCCTGACTCCTCGACTTCAAGAGCTCCAATATCCTGAGTGTCGATATCCCGCTATGACATCAGCTAGGCCCCACCACACGGACCTCTCTCCTTTTCACCACTTGTGAAGTCGAATGACTTCCTCTTCCAACCTCTGGTGCCCGAGTCCCCGATGTGGGAAATCTCGTGACACGTGTCCACTCCCAAACGAACGATCCAGATCAAGTCTTGCTAATTCGGGGGTTCTGGTGTCCCGATTCTTGTGACCTCGAGAATCCTGATTCCCCGAATGTCGAAATCCCGATGGCTCCCCTCTTGTCGGGATTTCTCCTCTGCCCACGAAGTTAACATCCTCGCAGCTTCCGCAGAACTAACGGCTGACGGGTATCTGCTCCAAATCTGACGGCTCAGATCTATTCTCCTTCTCTGTGCTTGTTCCAGAGGCTAAACTCTGTGCAACCTTCTCCCGATCCAATGGCTAATGGGATTTCTCTATGAGATCCAACGGCTGTCGATCTCCTCCTACTGTAGACTCCTCCTGAACTCCCCCTGGACGTGGAAATCAACGATCCAAATCTCTTCCTTCTCCGCCGATCCGACATTTCTCGTTGCCCCTTCTGGGATTCTATTCCCAATTCTTCAAGGGATTCTATGACTCCTACACTCCTTGCAGAGTCTTCTCCTGCACACGCTAGTGTTGTCCCTCCTAAGATTCTTCAACCACTCAGACCCCTAAGGTATTTTATCCTTTCTCCTCCCACAGACGGAGAATAAAATGCCTTCCTAACAGTCTCCCTGCTCAAGTAACCTCTTGCTGAGTCCTTCTGGGTGTTCATCAACCCAGTGAAGATCCTTGGATTCTTCCTTCAAGTAGCAGAACTTGAAGAGTTCTCTTCACTTCTGTGTCTGTCTGCACACTTCCTCGACACCCTCCTGGGGGAGTATCTTCTCTACAAAATGTTCAGCAATTCTATCACTTCTATGCACCCCTTGCACCTGCTCAATGCCCACCTGGAAGAGCTCTCAGAATCCTCAGTGATTCTGGTCCTCTTAAGAACTCTCAGCAGAGTTCTTCTCCAACGCAACCCATGCGTATGCTCAATGCCCACTTGGCAAAGCTCTATAGAACTTACAGCAAAGTTCTATCTACAACTGTGTTTCAGATACACAGCCTTTCCTTCTGAGGTGTTCAGTAACCTCAAAGGTCTTCCTCCTCCTGAGTTGTTGATCTCAGCTCCTGTGCCTCAGCATGCCTTTGTCTGAATCCATAGAGTTCAGAAGTGCATCCTCAATGCACTGGTATTCAGAGTCCGCATCACTCTGTCACACCCTCATGGCATGAAACCTCAAATACCTTCAACCCTGAAATCACACAAACTCCTTGCAAATGCACTAACACACATACATTCACAACATAAAATGAACACTCACAGAAACCCATATAACACAGAATGACATGTAGGAAAAACTGCTTCTAATTATATTAAAATGGCAAATGCTTGTATTTTACAAATGGTGTTCCTGAGCTCTCCTCGGCTCTTCTCTATTCTACCATTCTCTACAAAAACCTCTCTCTCTTTTTCCCCCTCTCAAAATGAGATCTGAAAATCTCTTTTACCTGAGGGGCTCATCAAGCGCTTCCCTCCAGGTCTACCTACTCTAATAAATTACATTCAATGGTTGTCTAGTCCAGCCTCTGGATCTAGATCTCAGCCGATCTTCAATAAAGGCCTATCTACCTAACGCCTGCTAAAAGGCACGGCTCCCATGGCTCACCAGCCTAAGCATTTAATTACATTCAATTTCAAATTCTAATGAGTTTGTGCCTCCCTTTCATCCTTGAATGCATGTGCGTTGGCGTGGATGGATGGCTGATGTGGAGAGATGCTCCTGGATCAGTTGCTTTGAGGTATATCCCCTCAATACCTTCTAGGCGTCAGAGGTATTTCTAGGGATCTATTTGTATCTAGAGATCTTTCTAGTGCCTTTACCTCCATGAGAGGAGGTACTTTCAATGTTCTAGGCTTTGCTACCCTACCCATACGATGGACCTGACTTACGACTACTTGTTTGTGCATTGGTTATACATTGGTTGCTTAGTTGTTTAACTTAGGTGCCACATAGGTTACTTGCAGGGGTTATTCTGCAAGTACCCTGGGTTAGATAAGGGTCAGACAACACACAACCTTTATGGAGGATTACCTCTCCGGGTGGATTTGACTGACTGGTTGTTAATCCCACGAGGGCCCTTATAAATGATTTTGTTACCTCTAATATTTAGCAGGGACTTTCATGCCCCTCTTGGGTGAGACATACCTTCTTTAGGGAGGGAGGCCACTTTCAGCCACTTTACCCCATTTGTGTGCATATTGGCCGTTTGATTTTTGGTGTGCTCTTTGATTACTAGTTGTCCTTAGGATTTATTTTTTGTATTTAGAGTCTTAAGTCATCTTGGAGTCAGACCAGTATCCCTCTCGGTCCCGTCACTTGTTACAATTACCACCGGATTTCAAGTATTTTCCTTCTAAAAGGTGTAGAGTTATTAGATGTGGTACACACACCTCCATTTTTCAGACTTATGATTCTACAAGGATGAGTATTGAACCTATTCTTTAGAACGCTAGGAACCCTTCAACTCCCACACCTACTATAGTTAATGGCACCCCTTCGACTCCTACAACCACAATGGTTGTAGTGCCATAGGCACCTATCATTACTATTTCTCGTCCTATAGTAAATGCTCAATCTCTTGCCTTGAGCCCATTTGGGTCTCTTGGTCACTCATCGGGCTATAATGTTCAGTTCATCCCTATGGCCTCTAGTCCTTTTTCCAATGGTATGTCGAATTTTACTTTACAGTTTTCGAATGCCATCCCAGCTACTGGCCCTAATGCTAGCATTGGACTTGGGGGCAATACACCTCCTTACACTCCTTTCTTTTTTGGTGGTTCTCAAATTCCTCAAATGACTCCTAATGTGGGAGGTATTCCATCTTTCAACCCTGGGTCTAATCCTCTTGCTTCTGGGTGGAGCAACCAACCTGGTGGACAAGCCTCTACTCAAGTTCCTTCCTATACCCTTACCTCCTTAGTGTCGATTCCGACCAACATGTTTGGCATGATGAATCCACCTCTATCCTTTAGATTCACACCCAGAGGAGGTCATTTTCATGCCTTGGGCAACCCCTGACTCAGATCCAATCTGGTTGGGGGGAATTTTTATAACCCCCATCAGAAAATTCCTACTAGAATGATGCCCAAAAAACCTTTTATGAATCAGCCTGGAGGAGGGTTTTATAATCCTAGATAGGGCCATGGTGCTTACGAGAACCCTGGATGGGCTTTAATTCCTCAAACACAATCTTTCCAGGGATCTTGGGGCCATATGCCGCAAACCCATCTCCCTTTTCTGGCCACGCTTAATCTACCAAACTTGTATAAGTTGATGAATGACCATGTGTCTCATGATACTACATGGCCCCCCATCTCCACAAATATTCCTTTGAACATTCCAAAATTTGAAGGTAAGAATGGAAAGTATCATGGTGATCATGTTACTACCTTTCACCTATGGTGCTCTTCGAATTCCCTTAATAACGATTCCATTCGGTTAAGATTATTTCAATGCACCTTCATTGGGGTTGCTGCAAAATGCTATATTGAGCTAACTAGGGGGGCATATGGGACCTTTAGTCAGATGGTGTTGGTATTCCTTAACCACTTCTAATTGTCGGTTCATTACAATGTTGGCCTATAACTTCTATCGACTTTACGCCAGGACATAACCACTCATATCTCATATCATATCCTGGAGTGGAGTAGATGGAAGAGGTTGATTAATACCTCCATACCCCTGGCCTTTCTTTTATAATGGTTCCTTAAGTCTTTGCATCCTCCTATCTTGAAGGATGTTGCTACATCTAGGGTTACCACTGAGGAAGAAGCGATCTTCAAATCCCAACAGTTAGATATTATATACTCTTGGTCTGGGATGTTATACCACATTCTTCCGGACGCACCGAGGTCAACTTATGACCCTAGACAAAATCTCAGACCTCTTGTCGATGGCATTGTAGGCTCCGCCAATGTAAAATCCACAGATTCGGTGACAAGCCATTTGAAAGAGTTGTATCTAAACCAGTCTCCAGGAGGTCCAGCTTCATCTGTGTCTTCCAACCCCACTCAGTCGGTGGATGTACATTCCGTGCAATCGTCGACCGGCCCAAATGGTAACCAACAACCAGAGGGGAATAATAAGAAAGGACGTAATAATCGTAAGGGTCAGAAAAATAATAATAAATCCAAGGACAATGGTAATAATGAGAAGATGAATAATAATGTTGCAGAGGGAAAGAAAGAAAGATGTAAGGTGAAATTTCCTTGTAAGATTTGTACAGACGATCACCTTACTCATTTATGCCCCAAACTTGTGGAAGTTGCGAGGCTATTATCTCTACCGCCCTTCATGCTGATGAATCCTTTTCCACATAACCAGCACATGGCCTCTAGCTCCTCAAATGCCAGAAATGTGGCTGGTGGGAGTCAAAACCCATCGTTACAAGATGACGACCATTTATGTATCAATATGGTCGATGCTAAATTTCATGTAGCCACTTGATCTCGCTATTATGGTTATTCACAAGCTATACCTGGTCTAGAATCTCCTCCTCCTCCTTGGGAGATGACTTTAAAGATTGAAAAACCAGAGCCACCACCTCATATTTCGAAAGGAGTACTCAAGCGCTCTACCCACAATCCAAATGATCGAGTCACCCAGAACTACTCTATTGTTGAGGACCTAGGTCAAACCCCTTGTGTGATGTTATCTTTGGAGGTACTACAGACATGTCCTTCATAGAGGAATGTCTTACTATCTTCTCTAGGAGCTCTAGAACCCAGTGGCTCAAAATTTATCAATTTTGATAACACATATATGAAGCCTTGCTTGTCTTACCATGTGGCATTCCAAAGCCATGTTGGGTACTCAAATTATACCATCAAACGTGTGGTTGTTGATGAAAGCGTTGTTGCATGTGTGATGTCCCTGATTTTTTGGAAAGCTCTCGGTTTTTTGACTCTTTCTAAATCATCGAACATGTTGACTACTTTTTATGGTCATTCCTTCCACCCTCACGGTATTCTTCATGCCTTTCTGGTCCAGTTATGTGGGAAGATGGTAGAGGTGGAGGTTGAGGTAATTGATGTGCCTCTTGATTATAAGTTGTTACTAGGACACAATTGGACCTATGTTATGATTGTCATTGTATTGTATGTCTTTCATATTCTTTGTTTTCCTCATGATGGGAAGATCGTGATGATCGACCATTTATCCTTTGCATATGCTAGTACGAATTCATCTGTTGGACCATCGATCCTCGTGATTGACAATTCTCAGCTGGAAACTGAGAATATCAGTGTCGGAATGTATTCTTCCCTTATGGGAACTTTTGACTTCATGGCATCGATTCACCATGTTTAAGCCATGTCCAATAGGCTTTTTTCATCATAGAGGTCCATTCCTTTCTGCACTTCCTATTTTAGTGATCCTTGGACCCTACCTTCCTTGAATTCGTCTTTTGAAGGTCAGTCGCATGTTGGAATGTCCATGCCACTATCGGTGGTGGATATTGTGTATCAAGTTGTTATTGACTCTTTTGTCGATCCCGATCCTGTTACCTCATCAACGGATGAGGAGGATCCTGTTCTTAAGCCCATGTGGACCACTTCATTGTCTTGTTCGCATGACTTCCTCAATGAGATTTTTCCCTCAAATGAATTTATCATCGAAGCCATGAATGGTTCTGAAAAACCTTTGGATGATATGCATCATCGCTCTTATTTTCTCCCAGAGCTTGAAAGAATCGAACAAGATGACTTTCGATCTACTTTGAGTGAGATAGTCGGTCATGTCATAGTTCCACTTGATACACACAACATTTATGCCGAAGGAAATGTGGCAAGTATTTCTCCCACTGTCATGATCGATATCTCTCGTACCCCTGTCAAGATTGAAAACGTACATATCAGTGCAGATTGTTCGCCTAAAGAAATCTTGATCTACACCGAACTCTTCAAGGAATTACGAGATGTATTTTCTTGGTCATATGAAGATATGCCAGGAATCGACCCTCATATTTTTTATCATGATATTAGAACGTATCTGGATGCTAAACCTGTTCGAAAACATCTTAGAGCTGTCAATCCCCGGAAGGCCCCTGCTATTAAGGCAAAGGTAGAGAAACTACTTAATTCTAGCTTTATCTACCAGGTTCCTTTGACTGAATGGGTATCTAATCTCGTTCCTGTAAATAAGAAGCAAGGAACCATCCATGTGTGCATGGAATTTCGTGACCTGAACAAGGCATGTCCTAAAGATAACTTCCTGACACCTTTCATCGATCAGATTCTCGACGAGTGTGCGAGAAGCAAAGTGTTTTATTTTATGGACAGATTTTTAGGGTATAACCAAATTCAAATTAAACATGAGGATCAACACAAGACAACATTTATTTGTCCTTAGGGTACTTTCACATACCATAAAATGTCTTATGGCCTTAAAAATGCTGGAGCAACCTTCCAAGCAGACTAACAACATGGTAACTAAAGTAACACGGCATCCTCATAATCAATGACCGCAAGGGAAAACAATGTTTACGCATGACAAAGGTTTAAGGCACTAGCATCTAAGGATGAC
>JZKD02S1673995.1:166340-176891 GCA_000966675.3 Picea glauca
GGTACTTTCACATACCATAAAATGTCTTATGGCCTTAAAAATGCTGGAGCAACCTTCCAACGTGCTATGACCTTCACATTCCACAATCTTAATCATATAGTCAAAGCTTACCTTGACGATCTCGATGCTCACTCTCGTAAGAGAGTGGATCAATCTATGCACCTTCGGATTTTTTTTGAAAGATTTTGTTACTATATAATCTGGTTGAACCCTTATAAGTGCATATTGTGCGTTAGGTCTGGTTGTCTTTTGGGATTTCTAGTTTTTGACACCAGGATCATGGTAGATCCATTAAAGGTTGAGGTAATACTTCAATTGCCTCCCCCGTGCACTATTCGTCAACTTCAAGGTTTACAGAGGAAAGATAACTTTATACATCAGTTTATAGTAAATTATTCCAATATCACTAAGGGTTTCATGCGTCTTTTGAAGGACACCCCTTTTATCTGGGATGAGCGAGACCATGAGTCCTTCAATGATTTGAGGAAAGCCTTGGTATCGACGCCTTTGTTGAAGTCTCCTGACTACAGTAAGGATTACTTTCTTTATATCACCATGTTCGAGGAGATAGTTGGTATGGTTTTGGTTCAGGAGGATGATGATCTCTGTGAGCACGTCATCTACTATCTTAGTCGAAACTTACTCGGTCCTGAGCTCAATTATTCTCACATTGAAAAGCTAGCCTTGGCTGTCATTCACGCAGTCCAACATTTATTTCATTATATATTTATTTGCAAGACTATTGTGGTTGCCAATTTCAATCTGTTTCTATACGTCCTTACCAGGCATATCATAGGGGGGAAATATAATAAACGGATTGTCATTTTAAAATAATTTGATCTCGATTTTACTTCTACGAAATCCAAGAAATCACTAGTCTTCACGGAGTTAATATATGACTTTCCATGATTAGATGAGGATGTTATCCATGCTGATTCGTTCCTAGATGAACACGTTTTCCTTGTCTCATTGTCCAACCCCTGGTATGGAGACATCATTCTCTATCTTCAAACTTTGAATTTCCCTCAGCATCTCTCGTGAGATGACCGACAGCGTGTACGATACCAAGATAATAATTACACTATCAATGGAGACACTTTGTATCGTCAATGAATAGACAATATCCTACATCATTTTTTAACTCATGGACAAGTCGATTCAGTCCTAAACGATTGCCATAGTGGGGCTTATGGTGGTCATCTATCCAAGCTTGCGACAACCCAGAAAATTTGCGAGCCGATTATTTTTGGCCATCTATCTTTAAAGATTGTTTTGAAGCAATTAAGAAGTGTCACCCCAGCTAGGTGTTCACTTAGAAAATGTGCTTGCATCTAGCTCTTCTTCACCCAGTCATTATCGTCGGTCCCTTCACCAAGTGGGGGGTGGAATTCATGGATTGCAACACAACTTCGACTGGGGGGCATCAGCACATTATCGTGGTCGTCGACTACTTTACTAAGTTGGCCGAAGCCATGCCTACAGTTAAATCCGATGGGAATACGAAAAACTTCTTCGTATTCAATCAAATTATCATGTGGTTCAGTATCCTGAGTGGGATTGTCACTGATCATGGCAGTCACTTTCAGAATGAAATGATGGAAAAAATAGCATCTAAGTTGGGGTTTAAAAATGGTCATTATTCTCCTTACTACCCCCAGGAAAATGGACAAGTAGAAGTTGTCAACAAGTCTCTCAAGACCATTTTGCAGAAAATTGTCAGCCAGAGTAAGTCTGACTGGCACATCATGCTATATCCCGCACTCTAGGCATACCGAAACTCGGTCAAGTATGCCATTGATTTTTCCTCTTTCTAGTTAGTACACGGTGTGGATTTGATATTACCTATTGAATGTGAAATCCCTTCTCTTAATTTTGTAGTCGCACTCCTACCTGACACTTTCGATCTCGAGCGATGCTTTGTGCACCTAGAGAGTCTTGATGAGCAGCGTCGAGTCGACTCTACGGCTATCGAGGTGAACAAAATACATGTCAAGGTCTAGTTTGATAAGTCTATCTATCCTCGATTGTACGCTGAGGGTAAATTGGTCCTCTTATATGATCAAGCCAAAGAATCGTTGGGGGAAGGAAAGTTTAAACCCAAGTGGCATGGTCTTTATATCGTGTAGTGTGTATTACAAAAAGGAGCCTATGAGTTAGAATATTATGAAGGGAATATGTTGGTCGATCCCAGGTATGGGCTCTACTTAAAAATATATTACGCTTGAGCCCTAATATTGGGAGGAACTCTTTGTATACTAATGTAATTTAGTGTATATATATTTTGCCTTTCATTTTGTCTTCAACTTTCTTACCGAGTTTTCCCTTGGTTGGAAAATGTCAATGGAGTCTTTGGTCTACCTAGGATTCAAAAACGGATCCAGTCATCATACACGAAAATTGGATTCTGCCACTTGGGTGGTTTACTCACCCAAGGGTATATTGGTGTCTTCAGGTGGTGTATACCTAGGGCCATCCATGAATAATGTGGTCGAATATAGCATCGTCATATAAATTTTGCGCGATGCTATCTCACATGGTATTCTCTCTTTAGAGGTTCGCCTAGATTCCCAGTTAGTAGTATGTCAGTTGAACGACAGTTACCGTGTGTGTGATACTACTTTAATCTGACGATTCCTACGGGTATGTCTTTTAGAACGATAGTTTGATTTTATTACTTATTATCACATTCCTAGGAGTTCTAATTATGTATCTGATGCTTATGCTAATTTTTTTTTAGATTGGAATTTGTCACATAACTAAAGCAAAGAAAACCATCTCATCAATGTACACATTGTAATATAAGTAAATCCAAAGATCCCTATTTTATATATATATATTTCAAAAAATATGATGTTTAGAGTAAAAAATTGGGGCTAACACCCTCAATACACATATACAGCCGACAATACAAGATCCACGACATCTATGCATGTTGCGTTGGATGTGTGTCATGGTAAAAAACTACGATTTTTGCGAGACGTCAAAAGAGTTGCACCCAAGCTTTAGGCACACCAACCACTTGTCGCTAGATGGATTCCAACAGATCCTCTACCTGAACCATCGAAATCCTATGAGTCAAACGAGACAGGTTTCCCTGCACATTTTGAAGGAATCTCTCAGCTTCTCCTCCCACCACCTCATCTTCCCGGTGCCTCCGACGATGTCGAGGAAGCCCATCCAGCCATTGCAGACCCACATCTGCGTCACATAAGTGTCTAGTTAGTACTTAAGAATCATCCAAAAATACTTTTGTTTCACTATACAAAAATACAAAAAAATGAAATATTTAAAAACATTTGACATACCTATGTTCCCATAGGTAGTCCCTGGTAGGAGTGGCATGTTAGTATCCCTTCTAAAGTCGATCCCTGCATAGGGGTGGTCATCCAGAGCAATGACCTATCACCTACACCAGTAGAAGAAATCCTCATTATAGGGTGTGGGCACCCTACCTCCCCCATATCATCTCACTATCTCGATCCATTGTGCCATGGTTAGATCGCGAGGTCCTCTCGGAAGAATCTCAACTCTAGGTCCCAAACCTGGAACCCACTCGAAGAAAAATATGCATAAGATAGAGGCAAACCCAAAATTTATCTTGCTACCCTGTTTGCACTCTATCAACTGGATCTTCATATTAGCTAGTAGTGAGGTAAACCAATCATACACTGTGGGTCTCAAGTACTCTATAGCATATAACATGAGCGGCCTCAATGTCTGGTGCAATGAAGATGATCCTGTGATCCTAGTCAATATAAGGACAACAATTTTGAGACTAAGATTGTTTATCGCTCGGATGCGAAGTTTAATCCCGACCTTTGGAGTCCCTGCTACACAGTGAGCAAATATGTACTCCTCTATTTTCATACCGCTCCCAGCTCCCTAGGATTTGAGGTTCACCACCTCACCCCAGCATGATAACCCAATCAAAAAGTATATATCCTCTACTTCAATCCTCAATGGTTTCCCATCAAGGTTGAAGCTTTCACTGTCAGGATCTCATTAATCCACAAGCATCTCAAGCAACCTCACCTGGTCCCTCATCCCTTTGAGTTCCCAAAAATTATATAAGCCACATCTTTTCAAAGCCATTTGGGCCCTCGGATCTCTTTCAACAGCAGCATCTACCTCCTCGTGCTTCCTTTCCCTCCATTCTAGCACCATCCTGCCAAATAAAAGTCAAATTTTGAGTTAGAAACCATAGAAATCATTGATTACGGACTTTTACATGGGCTACTTCATTTAAATTTGTGTATAGGGATGAGAATACGCACCCTGTATTTTACACAGTCAGGTATAACCTCACATATACGTGACTCAATAAATGGTAGCCCACATACACCGAGTTACCCAATTTTCACCCTAATTTACTCAAAATTTGAAACCTAATTTAAAATTTTAATCCACTAGAAAGGAAGAGGAGGGGAAGAGGAGTTACCTGGTCTAGACGGTTTTTTATTTCGTCGCCTGACGCTCCCGCAATCACCAGTTGAATATCGGAGGTAATTTGGTCCAATTTTCACTATTTGGGTAAAAATTCAAAATGACATGGTAATTTTTGGTTTTGTTACTATTTATAACAGTTTTTACCCACTTTCTATAGTTTTGAGTCATTTTTTCACCTAATGGACTAGTACAACAATGGATTGAGTTGGTTTTTGTAGTTTTCACCAAGGATTCTTGTGGATTTCAACGTTATGTTGACCATTCGTAACCATGTGCAGGTATTTTCACTACCCAACATATAGGATAGGTATCCATTCCACCATGCACTTTTGCATTTTCCTATAACTGTCACTTTTTTGCCTTAGGTACGAACCCATTTGTTGTGACACATAACCTTCCATTTTCTATAAGACATGTCATTATCAAGTGGTACAGACTTACCAAACATGGGTTCCCTAGTTATATCTTCTGCTTCATTTGGTGCCCATGCAGAGATTTTTTCCATAGGAGCGGGAGTCCCTTATAGTTAATACATGACTTTATGTTGAGCCTCATTTCTCACTCATAAACATGTTGACTTATACCTAGAGGACTCCCAACTGAGTTTAATTTAATCTCTTTTCCATCTCGTCTTCAAAAAGTGAAAAGATTTCCAAGTGAACTTGTCTCTTTCACAATTGTAAATTGGATTTGAAAGGACGTCTATTTGGCACAAGTATATCCATTTTTCACACCAAGTAGACTAACTATCATGAAAAAGGAAAATTTGTTGGCATTAAGTTGTGATTGCATCTCATGCCCCTGCATGCAGTATTGAGCCTATAGTTGGTTCTCGCTTTGCATTATAAACCGTTTGCCTCAGCAGTTTTACATCCTCAACCAAGAAGAGCCTTGTTTATATTCTTCGCAATTTGACACCCTATACCTAGGACAGAACATTCCCCCAAGTGTCCATCTCCTACATGCATCTCCTTGAATTGAGCATAGGTATGTTCCACTGTTGGAACTAGTTTTTCTTACTTGCGACACTTGTTTCCTCCTATGTATCATAGCATTCATTTGTATATGAAAAAAAACAAAAAAAGATGGGTGGGAAGGGAGTATTATCTTATATTGGCAATAGTCGTGTTGCCTTTGAACAGAGCACAAAGTTATTGAGTCAATTTTTCATCATAATTTTGGGTTTAGCATGGCCTTAGGAAGATGAGATCATTATAGAGAGTCTTCTCTACCAACTGGTTACTCTTCCAGTACCTATGGAGAATTTCATTGATGCCTCCTGCATCTCACAGTTTCATCATTGAGTCTATGATGTTGGAGTCTTCCATATGTCTCATGTTCTTGTTCAAAGGAGTTCTATCAACCTATGTCTGCAATTCCTCAGATCTCTTGACTTTTCATGTTGACCATATCCTCAGTTTGTATTAGAATCACATGATATTGTAGTCCTATCATGCACCCTGGCCCTACTTTCATCATTGGTAGGTAACCTTGAACCCAACAATTAACATTTCATCATTGGTCATTGACTGGATGGTTTCCCTTGTGTTCGACGACAATACATCTATTCACACATTGGGATTCATGTAGTGTATTGGATGCCATTAACCTTATTGGTGGTTTCCTCACATTTTTCAGTATTTTTCCTCATTAGCTACTATTCAGAGTGTCTTTTTCGTGTACCGCTTGCACTTGTCACAAGCGAAAGACGCACAGGGGCGTTGGTTCGTGAAAATTTTCTTCATCTGATTTCCTCCAAATCATGAAGCTCCTACTTAGTACCTTGTGTTGAATGATGAGATATGCCTTAATGCTCTCCTTTCAATGGGTCTCCATCCATCAAATTCAGCTCATCTATTCTGAAAACGAGACCTAGAGTCTTATGAGTACCTTGAGGCTTGCAGTCATTAGTGGCAGGTTCTCTCACCATCGACAGTTGGGAATACATCAATGTCTCTTGATCGATGGATTATTCAAGTGTTCTACACCGACTCCTTTATTCACACTTGTAATAATGTACTCGGTGCCTTGATACCTACTTCCATTATCGGTAGGTTGTCTCGCATTTGTTAACGGTATACCTCAATGACCGATAATCAAACGATGTCGCATTATGTTAGACCTCAACTCTTTTATTCACATGATGTATACTTGCACCTTTGGCAGATTGTGTAGAAGACTTGAAGACATCAGTATTTGGCCACATATTTCCTGAGTTGTTGTTTCCTTTTCATTGGACCAATACCTATATGACTTCAGTGATCATGGGATATCATTTTGTACTCCATTGTATATAGGTATCTTCAGATTGATTTTGATATTGGTTCTACTGGGCCTTGTTCGTGACTATGACAATTTTTGGCATGTAACCGCAGTTGTATTTTCCTATTCTTGGCCACAGAAAGTTGTTTGGTATATTTTCACATGTGTCTGCGGTGTTATTCAAATTGGCAGCCATGTATGCAAAGTCAGTGAAGAATGTAATGAACAACTAGTTCTTCCAGATGGTTCCCCATCACTCCACTGCTGGGTTGTTTATAATGTATTTCATCCATTGCAGATGCTCCTCTGACCTCACACATTAGGGGGCATCTATTATAGCAAGATTTGCCTCACCCTATGCAATCTTGCACAGAAGGCATTTTTTCATTTCCCTATGTAGACTTTTCATCCCTTTTTGCAATTCCAAAGCTAAAAAATACATTTTTTCCACATGTACGCACCTTGCCTACTATACAGCATGCGTATATGTAGGTTGCACCACTACAACCTACATACATTAGGATTTGTGCCCAAAAATGAAAATTGGTGTCGGTTTTCCATGTCACAACAGGAGATCTATGATCCTTGGCCTTCCATATACTGGAAACGTTTTGACTCGGCCCTTCAGTTCCATTTGAAGGCTATAAATGGAACAATTCCAAGCTATGGAAAAGGAGAGAAACAATTCAACTTTGAGAGCAAAGTTACTCTGGAGAAATTATTTACTTTGTATTGAGTCTGCATGCCTTTGTCCTTTAAGTCTAAACATAGTGTCCAACCCCCAATCGCTTCCCTTATTGATTGAGAACTTCATTGTCTCTTTTCTACGAGCTTGCCTTTGGTGGAGGATTGAAGTGGTGGAGGCCTAGCTGGAAGGAACTTAGTTTCTTGGTTCTGAACTGTGCCGACACAGAAGTCTGTAACATTTTCACTTATGTTGATCATATATTAATAAAAATACTCTTTTCCCGTCCAATTGATATCTTGCAAATATTTGAATTATTATTCCATGGGGGTATTTGTCATGTTTATTAATGGATTATGTTATTGAATGTGATAACATCATATATTATCACCATATTCTTACTTTTCTTAGTTGTTGAGGACTAGTTGCAGGTATATTTCTTTGGGTCAAGTGCTCAACGGTGGACTTCATCGAATGTCTAGATGAGGTAGGCCTTGCATCTTGTCTTGCTAGCATATTCATTTATATAGCATACTTGAGAATAGAGTTGATTTCTGCAGTCATTTTCGTCTGTTGTGGTTTACCCAATCCATAGAGAGATTTTCCACGTAACATCGAGTGTATCAAATGGATAAGTATTGGAAAGTATCGGGTGAACAATGGAGATAATGGAAATGCATCATGTAGATAAACAGGTCCAAAAGTTTGAAAGTCTGAAAGTCTAAGACGCAAAAACATTTTAAGTGTTAGGAAGACTTATACATGGGTGAATAGAAGCTAATACAAGTGTGATTTTGTGAGTCTGAAAGTCCGTAAACGTGAAAATCGACTAAGTATGATAGTACCAAGAAAGGGAAAAAGAAGGGAAAAAATAAATCAAGAAAAGGGGAAGTATTGAAGGGAGGAATGAAGAGGTAATAAAAGAAGTGGGAAAAAAGAATAAGGAAGGGAAAAGGCACAAAATGGGTTCAACAACTGGCTCCAAATGTAGGATGATAACCCTCTGTGGGTTTTCAAGAATCCATAATCTCATGACCAACATTTTTATCCTTTGGGAAATGGAGTCGACATAGTTAAGGATATACAAAATAAAATGAAAAACTATGTACAAAGAGAAGAGAGAATTTAAGTGGAAAAAAAAATCAGGTGTCACCCATTGACAAGAAACATTAACATTTTCCCCTTCATGTCTTTAAGCATATATGAATTGAAACCAAATATTTTCTAAATGATGTATGGCTCGATCCAAAGTGCTTCAAACTTTGTGTGCATTGACAAATTCTCCTTAGCTTTGTTCTAGAGTAACACCGATTTGACTTTCTGAAACTTTTTATTGTTGTGCTCTGATCAAAATATCTTTTGACATTTTGTTGCCTCTGAGATGTTCTATGTAGAGATTCATTTTTTTCTTCTTCCAATATCAATAATTGATTTAATATTTATTGCATAGGAGTAATATCTTCAATGTCCTCTATGTTAACTGCATAAGTCAAGGAATTTAGTTCAAGGCTGATTGGATTTTTTTCTTCCTTTCCATAAACCAACATACATGGAGACATCTCGATACTATCTTTCGGAGTCATTTTTCTTGCCCACAGAGCATCTGTCAATTTAAAGTGCCAATTCTTCTGATTTTGTTCAATAGTTTTCTTTAAAATCTGAATGTGTCTTATTGGTAGATTCGGAAAGACCATTCCCTTGCGGATAATAGTTCGAGGATTGTCCCATGGCAATGTCGTACTCCCCACAAAATTTTGTAAATTTTGACCTGATGAAAATTGAGCCATTGTCAATAATGAACTTCTCTGGAACACCAAATATTGATAAGATATTATCCTTAAGGAATTTAATTGATTCATTAGAATCAACCTTTTTCAACACTATTGCCTCTTTCCATTTGGTAAAGTAGTCTGTAGCAGTAAGAATATATACATTCCCCTTACTTGATTTATGATTTATTGGCCCAATGATGTCCAGTCCCCATTGGGTGAATGGTTTTTCTACAGATATGTGTTGTAAAGACATTACATACCTTTACATTTTCCCTGAAAATTGTTGACAAGAGATGCATTTTCTCACCGTAGCATATGATTCCCTGAAAATGGATGGACAATAAAATTTGACTCTTACTATTGTTGGATTACTGAGAGGGGGGGGGTGAATCAGTAATAGAGAAATTCAATCATTTTCAACCAAAAAATGAAAGTGTTATATCAATGTAGCATTATCATCCAATAGTTGCAGAGTAAATAAACAATGAACAAATGAGCAATCATACACATGCATAGTACACCAGTGTTTTACATGGAAACCCAAAGAGGGAGAAAACCATGAAATGATTTTTCTTATATGTCTTTAAGAGTTACATTCATTGGAAGCACCAACTTCCTTTGTTTTCCAGCTACAACTGGAAGGAGGCTCCAACCCCCTAGTTTCTCAAGCTACAACTTGAGGGAAGCTCCAAATCCTCAATTCTCTGGCTACAACCAGAAGGAGGCTGCAACCCCCTATGTTATCTGACTACAACCAGAAGGTGGCTACAACTACCTATCCTTTCTCCATCTAACCACCCTGAAATATAAATGCCAAATGTAGACAACCTATCACTATCACTGAATAAACCACTTCCATTGTCAACCTGTATCAACAACCTGTAACAACTTGTACCAATCAACCTACACCAAACAAACTGTACCAATAAACTGAACCAGCATGTACCATGCATCAAACTGTACCTCAACCTGCACCATCAACAAGTGCATCAACCATGCACCAAACATGTACAAATAACTTGTCACAACAACCTGTCCAAACAACCTATCACAACAACATGTCTCATCAATCTTATCAACCAAATTAGATCTACCAAGACAAGTATGCTACATCATCCATAAACGATGTGTCAACAATACTACTAACAAGTTCCTCCAACCATGTACCAAGTATGTACCAATCATGCATCAACTACACATCAACTATGACTCATCAAGATGTACCAACATCATAAACTATACACCTCATGTATGTGCCAACTCATCAACTAATTGTGTAACGACCCTTGATTATAAATTATAATTAATTTAATAATGTAATCCTAAAAGATTAGCTAAACTATATTTATTTATTAAAATAACCTTAACTAATTATTTGTTATTAAT
>JZKD02S1673995.1:181377-208706 GCA_000966675.3 Picea glauca
AATTAATAATATATTTTATTATCCACCTTTATTTATTTACCATATTGATTAATGAGTTAATAATACTTAAATTAATCATAATCAAGAATAACTAATTAATAACAAATAATTAGTTGAGGTTATTTTAATAAGTAAATATAGTTTAGCTAATCTTTTAGGATTACATTATTAAATTAATTATAATTTATAATCAAGGGTCGTTACAAATTGTTTCAACCATGTACCCAACATGCACCTCAACCATATACCAAAGACATACACCAATATAACCATCAAAAGTTATCTAAAAATTCATCACTTTGTTCATAAACCAAATACCATAAACCCTTACATAAAACCATGTGCCAGAACCTCACTGTTATGTAGCCTCAAGCTAAACCAACAACTTCAGCAACACATCACAACCAAAATACAAATACCCATATGCCAAATACCAACAACAAAATACCAACTGTATCCCTCAACAAATATGATATATGCAGCAATACTAAACATCCAATATCATCTCAAGAGATAAACCCTAGCTCACAAAACATACCTCAAACAAGATGTGCCATATCTCTCATAAATAGACCCCCAACCATGTTGTTGCCGTGATTTTTCTGCCACACTTTTTCTTCTACACTTTTTCTGCCGCACTTTTTTTTCCACGATTTTTTTGTCGTGATTTTTCTGCCGCACTTTTTCTACAAGGATTTTTTTTCCGTACTTTTTCTGCCACGATTTTTCTGCCGTGATTTTTCTGTCGCACTTTTTCTTCCGCACTTTTTCTACCGCACTTTTCCTGCTGCACTTTTCCTTCTGCACTTTTCTCTATCATTAATACCTGCCCAAATAACCTTTCACAAAATAGATATTCAATGATATTCAATAGGTTCAAGTGTGCCTTGCCTCTTATTTATACTTTCATGTAGCATCCTCAAGGGGTTATATTTTAACCATTTTAACCCACTTTCCTTATTTTAGGATTAACCCACTTATAACCACTTGTCCACTTAACTTAACCACTTTCCATAATTAGTATGTTCTCCATTAAATTTATCATTTAAATAATTTCTTTTTCATTCTCTTTGACTTATATTACACTCATCACTTCACTTTATTATTTAAATAATTTCTTCTTTGCAAACACTTTGACTACTTTGACCTTTTGGGTATTCTAGATGACTCATGAGGTTTCTTCAACTTCACATGGTCATAACTCTCTAACCGCGAGGATTTATGTGATGTTCCACATACCACCAGAAATGGAATGACCTGTAATATCCATCTAGAATAGGATTACCTGCAAATATATCAAAATTCATACCATTATCCATCAAACAAACTTGGGTCCATTACCCAAACCTTTGTGCTACCGGACTTTCTTCAAGGGTTGACATCAATGAAAACCAACCTAGTTAATCAACAATTATTTATCTGCTTTACCAGTAGGTGCAAAATTCCCCCCACATATTCCTTCATGAAATTATTGTATTAATTCTTGATCTATTTTTTCATCAACACATCTTAATAACATGCCATCATAATTTCTTCTGAATAATATTTCAGCAATCAACACATACTAATTTGATTTCAATTTCAATTCCCTTCTTTCCTTTGGATTCATGGTGATGGGAAATTGTCCATACTTTCAATAAAACACAATATATTTGTACCATTGAGAGCCAGATATAGGTTTTCCAATTGAAACCGAAACTACTCCATTCAAAGCATCACCATTCGCACTGAGATTTCACAATCCTTTCCCTTTAACTACTTTTAAAGGATTAATTTCAATCTCATACTCTTGTATTTTCACCAACGAAATTGCTCATTTCCCTTCTCTCAATTGTTGATTTAAAAGCATCTTAACATGAGAGGATGGAACATATGTAATGACATGAGAATTTAATATATAATTTTGAAAGTGTGTTACTGCCTTTACGAGAGATAGGGCTTGTTTATCCAATTCCAAGTGTCTTAATTCATAATCATGGAGGGTCTTCCTCATGAAACTGATTGGTAGATCTTCACCCTTGCCATTTCTTTGAGTAAGGACATATGCCACAATAGTTTTTGTTGCAAATGAATACATAATGAAATATCTTTGAAAATCTGGACTAATGAGGGCTTGGGTTGTAGTGATTTCCCTTTTGATGTTACTAAAGGATTCTTGTGTATCTTAAGTCCATTCGAACCTTTGATCCTTTTTCAACTATGCATTGATCGGTTTTACTATGCTTGCATAACCAGGGAAAAATCTCCACACAAAATTGATTTTTCCAAAAAATGACTGGACTCCTTTCTTAGATGATGGAGGGTTGAGCTCATCAATAGCTCTAATCCTCTCTAGCTCAATATAGATTCTTTATTTGCACACAATATGCCCCAATAACTTGCTTTCAGTCAAAACAAAAAAAAATACTTTGGATTCAAAGAAACTCCATATAATCTACATCTCTCAAATACTTTCCTCAGATGGTGAATGTGCTCATTTCTTGTCTTTGAATGGACTATCAAATCATCTTGGTAGTCTGCCATGAATTTCCCTATCAAACCTTGAAATGCGTGGTCCATATCCCTCTAAAATGTAGCTCCAATTTTCTTTAAACCAAATGGAATCCAAGCATATGTGTATGTCTCCCAGGGAGTTATGAAAGTCGTCTTTTCTCTGTCTTCCTCTGCAACCAAAACTTGATTGTATTCGGAAAAACCATGTAACATGGAAATACAAGCAGATCCAGTTATGTGTTGAAGAAGGAATTCCATGTTAGGCAGGGGATAATTATCTTTTACACTTGATTTATTTAGATCCCTAAAATCCACACACATTCGAATCTCCCCAGTCTTTTTTCTCACAACCACCGGATTTGAAATCCAGTCAGAATGCCTAATGGGATATATTATTCCATCTCTCTTCATTTTTTCCAACTCAATTTTTTCCAATGGTTTCAACTTGGTATTGATCATCCTTATTTTTTGTTTGAAAGGTTTATCTTCTTCTCTTAGTGGGATAATATACTGAAATATTGTCTTATCATATGCCTCTAAATCATCATAACTCCACGTGAAAACATCAATATATTCTTTGAAGAGGGAAACATATTGATCAACTTCTTCAGAGGTACAATAAACTCCCAAGTTTATGTACTTTGGGGAACTATTAGTCCCAATGTTGACTTTTATTATTTCTTGAACCTTTCAGACCGATACCTCTTCCATGATATTTTTGGCATGATCATCTCTTGTGAAAAGAGATTCAGATTGCACACAATTCTTCGAAACAAAGACGATATCATTATCTTCATCTTCACTTTCATATACTAGAAAATTCTCTAGGTATTCATCATTTTCAAACACTTGAAGAAACTCTTGGTTGTCATGTACCAAAGCTTGAAATACTATTTTTACCTGAAAAGAGGTCTCACTATGTATGTCATTTGGGTTTGAAAATGAAGCAGTCAATGCTAATGAATCTGCCTTCTGATTTTTATCCCTTGGAATGAAGGAAATATTAAAATAACAGAAGGTCTCCATCAATTCATTTACTCTTTTGAAATATAATTTAATCCTTTATTTCTTAATCTTATATTTCTGAGTAACATGATTTATTATCAATTCAGAGTCGCTAGTCACGATCAAATGTTCAATATTCATTTCTCATGCAAGGGTCAATCCTTGAATAAAATCCTCATACTATGCTTCATTATTTGTGCAAGAAAACTCAAGTCTGATGGCATGTGGATGTATTATTTTTTCAGGGATTTTAAGAACAATTTCAACTCCGCTCCTTGAGTTTGAACAAGCTCCATCGAATGACATCCTCCAATAGCCCGTGAAATAATTATCTTCATTTCTTATATCATCAATCTGCTCCATATCTAGGATGGAATAGTTTCCAATACCAACATCTATATAATCTTCCATTAGCTAGTTATCTTAATTTTTGAAAGAAAATGGTCTCCTAGGTTCACGAGGAACCTTGATCATTGCTCCATCCTTATCCGACAACATCAAGTAACTTCCATCATTTATTATATAGCCTTTGATCATGGATGACTAGTCTCTTCCTAGGAAAAATCCATACGCGGGAGGAATATCCACCACCACAATATTGAAAACTGTAATAATATGGGGAGAGACAATAATCCCTGCATAAAAATATTTGATTTCTCCATAAACTGGCACCTTCCTGGAATCAATTCTGTAAATTCTTTCGCATGTTTCATAGTATCTACTACAGCTCATACCAAGCGCCTCCATTACTTGATCTGAATTATTTTCGGCACAAAATGAGAGTGGATATATAATAAATAAATGTACAGAGATATATCAGAGATATAACCATAAACATACAGATTCAGTAATACACAATTTCTATTAATGAGCGAAATGTACAAAACTGTAGAAATACAAAGTGAAAGACTCGTTAGAATGGTGGCAACTTATCTCTGAGAAGAGATGTGATGGATAAGAACATTCGCAAGAAGATGATTATTACAATGAGGCTCCAAAGTCTTTTTTAACATAAATAAAACCCAAAACCCTAACCCCAGAAGATGAAAATCCAACAATTTTGTGGACCCCGTTTTGGTTAGTTTGGTGTATCAACTTCCCGGGGGCGTAACTTTGGCATACAATCTTCATTTCGGGCACACTATAGCTCATTGGAAATGTATCAACGAGGACTGTCATTTTGGGAGCTCAATCAAAGAAATAGGCTATAATTAAGGTTCCCAATCACGAAAAATATTTGTTTAGGCCCTCAAAATGGCCTCAGAAGTTCAGGACCCAAAAAACTACTAAAAATAGTAAATTTCCAACAAATTGTTTTGAACTAGTTGGGATAGGTGGGTGGCCACCAATATCCACCTGGATCAATACTCCCTCCTTAGGAAAAAATGGTATCCATTGCGTTGAGTTGTTGGGGGAGAGGAGAAAGCATTTGATAAATTTGAATCTTGGTGAGTTGCTTGCCTTGCTGGAGAAGTTGTGTTGCTTGGTTTGTGGGAGGTTGTCGAGAACCTAATGAGATGAATTTGTGTAGAAGGAATATTTTCTCTTTACTTCAATCTTGTTGACCTACTTCTACTAGATAGAAGGTGCTTGGAATGAGGTTGCAGTGGTTGTAGTGTCCTTCTGTTCACCTTTTGAATAGATTGTGAAGAAGCTAAATTTTGTAGTATGAGACACTACCTTGCGGAACTATTTAGGTGGGACGATAGTTGGAACTACCTCTGCTATCCTGTAGAGATGACCCCCCAGAGTAACAATGACACTACGAGGTGGAGACTCATAAATAGCATGGCGCTTCCACATATATGGCTGGCCCAAAAGAACATCACATACATCCAGCGGGGCAACATCACATAATACCTCATCCTTGAAGGGATAGATGTTGTATGAGAATCGACATTGTTGGTTGAAAAAGAGATATCGTCCCTGGCAAAGCCACCTGATGTTGTATGGTTGTGGGTGTGGTGTTGTCGACAATCCCACTTCCTTGATGACCTATGTTGACATGAGGTTCTTCTAGCTTCCACTATCAACAATAAAATGCAATGGGGTCCCATTCACCCACATCTGTGAATGAAAAAGGTGCTCCCCCTCTTCAGGATCTGTTGGTTCTTCTAGTTGAATTGTTGCGGTTGTGATAGTAGTCATGGGGTCTACATCGATGATCTGTCTTCTTCCCTTATTTTTTGAATCAGACTTTGAATCATGGTTCAAATCCTTTTCTTTGATCTCAACCACCAATGATTTTTTTGAGCGACATTCATCAGTGTTGTGCCAAGAGATTTTGTGGAAATCGCACCACTTTCCAATGTCCTTGTTCTTGTTTCCATTACCCTTCTTCTCCTATAGCTTGGATGGGTTTTTGAGAGGTTGTTTGTTAGGGTCATATTTATCATAATTTGGTTGTTGTGGATTTTCATACTTGAACTCCCATTTGTTCTGGTGCCTAAATTTTTTCTCAATTTTGACAACATATCAATAGGAAGATCTCAGTGATGAGATGTCTAGAAAATCCATTTCAGTTTGTATGTACCTATGCAGAGCCCCACAATATTTCGGAACCAGATACTGCCCGGAGTCTTTGATACCCAGCTTGGTGCACAAGGTATGGAAATTATTTGTTAAATCTGGCACTATTTGGCCCCTCTCTTGCCGCAGTGTGGTCCATTTCATGTATTGGTCATCATGGTTACCAACAGGGTAATAGTGTTCCTTAACCGCATCCATAAAAAATTCTCAAGTGGGCTCGGCCCCATATATTCTAGACTCCTCTGTGGAACTTTTCTCCTAGTAATTTTCCCACCAATGTTTGACATGGGGGATATCCTTAAGGAGTGTAAAGGTCATATTTTCCCTATAGGAGAAATTATGAACATAGAAATAACCTTCTAGCATATTTAACCATTTTTCTATGGCATCTGCATTTATCTGTCCTTCAAATATGGGAATATCAAAATTAACTTGTACCTTGAAAGGCAAGGTGCCTCCAAAGTGGCCTCTTTATGAATATGCATCTATTGTTATCGGCAAGCATTGAAGGATGTGGAAAAATTTCTCCATCATTTCATCCCTCTGTTGTGTGAGAGCTTGCTCAAGCAACATATTAATAGAATCTTCTGCTCCTTCATTTTTATTTTCTTCCACCATGGAGGGTTTCTTGGGCACATTAGAGCAATTATCCTCAAGAGAGACAAGATCAAGACCCAACTTGCTATACTCGGACCTCATCGAGGACATGAATTGAAAAAAGATCAAGAGCATCCTACTTTGATCCCACTGATCTAGATTATTTTCGGCACAAAATGAGAGTAGAGATATAATAAACAAACCTACAGAGATATATCATATATATAACCATAAACATAGAGATACAGTAATACACAATTTCTATAAATGAGCGAAATATACAAAATTGTAGAAATACAGAGTGAAAGACTCGCTAGAATGATGGCAGCTTATCTCTCAGAGGATATGTGATGGCTACTCACATTATAAAGATATTGGTTATTAAAATGAGTCTCCAAAGGCCTTTTTAACATAAATAAAATCCAAAACCCTAACCCCAGAAGATGAAATGTCAATAATTTTGTGGACCTCGTTTTGGGTAGTTCAGTGTATCAACTTCCCGAGGGCGTAACTTTGGCATACGATCTTCGTTTTGGGTGCACAATAGCTCATTAGAAAGGTATCGATGAGGAGCTTCATTTTTGGGTCTCAATCAAAGCCTTATTTTATCGTTGATCTTCCCGATCATGAAAAATATTCATTTAGGCCCTCAAAATGGCCCCGGAAGTTTAGGACCCGAAAAACTGGTAAAATAGTAAATTGCCAACAAACTGTTTTGAGCTAGTTGAGATAGATGGGTGGCCACCGATATCCACCTGAATCATTAATTCCAAAGGCATGATATAGTTTGTCACGTCAGTATCGACTAGACAATTATGGAGTGCAACATCATGGTTTTCTATTGAAATATAGAAGGGTGAGACTTTGCCTCTCAACTTTACTACTGATGTATTTTTACTTTGCTTTGGGTTTGCAACAATTGCTTCAATTCTTCCTGCTGGCTCATCCAACAACTTCAAAATATTTTCCCTCTGTTGAGGAATCTTTACCACTTCTATGAAAGGAAGAGTAATGTTGGAAGATTGGTTGTTGTCATTTATGTCAACCCTAGTCATAGGTTTTGGACTGCAATATTGATGAAGGTATTTGGACATGAAGGACAATGCACATGAAAATACAACACTCATGGATGGATAGTATACATAATGTTGTTTCCAGTGGTATGTGGTACATCACGTGGATCCTCATGGTTGACAAGAAATTAATTTTTGAAGATGACAAAGTGAATTGAAGAAGGAAGTACATGTAGGCCCTGAAGATAATTAAAGAAAAGAATTACAAAATAAGAAAGTGTCAGGTTGGCCCTAATGTTAAAATTAAGTGACATAAATGGTATAAATAAATATCATTATACATTCATTTGACTCACAAGTTGAATTTCAGAGGAAATTAGAAGTAAAGGAGGCCATATTTCAAGGGAGGATAAAGTCTTTTGGTGATGTGTTCTAAGTATCAACAATTGGTATCAGAGAAGGTTACCTTCAGTACAGTTTAACCACTGGAAGGAAGATCCTATGCAGAAATGGAAGACAACATTCCAAATGGGATTCAACCATTTGATGGAAGCAATTTTGAATACTGGAGTAATAGAATGGAAACTTACTTGAAAGCTCTTGGGGAAGATGTTTGGTTCTCAGTTTCTTCAGGATACAATGCTTTGAAGAAACCAAAGACTGTAGCTCAGAAGGAAGCAAAAAGGAACAACAAATTGGCAATAGATACCATCCTGGATGGATTCACAGATTCAATGAAATCCAAGGTGGGATCATGTGCATCAGAAAAAGAGCTTTGGGACAAGCTACAAGACCTTTATTCAAGGGAATAAGAAGAAGAAGAAGAAGAAGTTGAAGAAAATTATAATATCTCAGATTTCAAAGAAGAAAATAGAGGTCAGTTCTTTTGCTTTAATTGTGAAGGGGTAGGACATGTTTAATTTTAATGTCCTCATCCAAGGATTGAAAGAGATGACACTAAAGAAGAAAAGTCCAATGAAGAAGAAGAAAATCTTGAAGCAGAAATGATTCAATAAGAAGATGAGAATCTTAAAAAATTGAAGCATGTTGAGATTGAAACTAGCAAGCTCAAAGACACGCAAAGAAAACTAAGAAGTGAATTGGGTAGTTATGAAAAGACAGTTGTAAGCTTGAAGAAACAATTAGAAGAGTTTGAGAAACTAAGAAAAGAAACCATTTCCTTGAAAACTCTACTTGAAGAAGCAAGAAGAATAGGAGAAGTAAAGAAAGTCCAAATGATGAAGAAAGAAGAAGATTGTGGGAAACTTGAACAAGAAGTTGTCTCATTGAGGAAGAGCTTAAGAAAATCTTAAGTGCCAAAAGAATTAACACATCTTGGATGCATGGGTGAAACTTCATACAAATAAAATGAAAATACCAACAAGAAGATTGAAGAAAGAGCTACACAGACAGTTGATGAGAAGTGGACCAGAATACCAGAAAGAAGGAATGATTACAAAAGAGATGAATATCCAAGAAGACCTCCTACCTTCAGGAATCAAAGAATCTTCAATCAATATGAAGGAAATTACAGAAGAGTATATCATGAACCCATATGGACTACATCACAAAGAAGGTCACTTGATCCAAGGTATCAAAATTTCTTTCTTGGTCATTGTTATACTTGCAAAAATTTTGGACATAAGGCAATTAATTACAAAATCAATGAAAGGAACAAATACACAAGAAACATGAATGGTGTAAATAGAAGATATGAAAATAATCGTGGATTTGTCAACAGAATTTATAATTCATTTTCCCCATTGATGAACAAAAATATTGTATGCTACAAATGTAATTATCTTGGTCACAAAGCACGATATTGCAGATATATGAATGAAGATGTCCCTATTCCAACCAAGTATGGAGAAGGAAAGAGTTTCCAAATAATGAAGATTGTCGAATAGCATTGACCGCTGAAAAATGTAAAGAAGAATATGAATGGTACATAGACAGTGGATGTTCTTTACACATGACCGGAGATCAAGACAAATTCATCAGCTTGAAGAGAAAGGGTGGAAATCTTGCATTTGGAGATGACTCATCTGCTAAAATACTTGGAGAAGGTGTAGTAGAGTTTGGAAGAAAAAATGTAAAAGCAAAGAATGTCCTATTGGTTGAATACTTGAAGCATAATCTACTCAGTGTTAGTAAAATGTGTGATCAAGGATACACTCTTACGTTTGACTCCCAAAAATATAAAATCAGAGAAAATAACTCAGGAAGATTGGTTGCAACTGCAACAAGAAGACCGAACAACATATACATCCTAGACATGAAGAAGAGAGAGAATATAGAAGCCACACAAAAGGATTACAAGGAAGAAAAAGTCCCAAAGACCAAAAATAAGGATGAAGTATTATTGAGTGCCACATGTTCAGGGAGGAGCAACCCCAAAGAAGAGATCAGATACCTTTTGCCATTAAACTCAGGGGGAGAAATCCCTACCCTTTCCCATTTATGTCAAAGGGGGAGAGAAATTGGGATCGTGATGATAGGGGGAGCATGAGTGTTGCCATCAATGACAAAGGGAGAGATTGTTGGAAGATTGGCTGTTGTTATTGATGTCAACCCTAGTCATGGGTTTTGGACCGCAATATTGATGAAGGTATTTGGACATGAAGGACAATGCACATGCAGATACAACACTCATGGATGGATAATATACATCGTGTTCTTTCTGGTGGTATATGGTACGTCACGTGGATCATCATGGTTTAGGAGAAATGAATTTTTGAAGATGACAAAGTGAATTGAAGAAGGAAGTACATGTAGGCCCTGAAGATAATTAAAGAAAAGAATTACAAAATAAGAAAGTGTCAGGTCGGCCCTAATGTTAAAAGTAAGTGACATAAATGGTATAAATAAATATCATTATACATTCATTTGACACACAAGTCAAATTTCAAAGGAAATTAGAAGTAAAGGAGGTTGGATTTCAAGGGAGGATGAAGTCTTTTGGTGATGTGTTCTAAGTATCAACAAGTAATTCTCAACTTACTTAGATCATCAACAACATTATATATCATTTGAAGGGGGTTCATAACCTAATGTTGCCTCTTAAATCTGGTATTGTTTATCATACTCTTGTTTCTCTCTTTGCCTTCTTCAAATATATACATATATACATATACGTCGAGATCATCTTCACCTTCTTCAAATATATACATTGACGTCTCGCATCCGTCGATATGTACAGGTTCAAAAACCTCTTCTGGTAAATAATTATTTTATGCTTCATCTATTTTTTCATTGTATGGTTCATCAAGAACCGTTGCATTCAGAATCTGTTGTCTGGGGAGCCTCTATCTTTGTTGATTATCAACATTCTCAAACCTCACTCTCTGCTCTTGAGGAGGGTTCCTTATTTGTTTTGGTACTGATATTATTGGATTGGGTATATAATTATGATTCCTTCTCAATCTCATTATTTCATTTTTCATTTTTATAATGGTTCTATTCAACTGTGCAATTTTGATCCTTTGCTTAGTCTCCTAGGCTGCAACAGGGTATGTTTTCACATCTGATATAGTCCCTTTAAAAAATACCCCACCAATGTTCTGATTTTGACTTGGTCACGGCCTTTTCTCTTCATTTGTTTTTGAACTAAATGCTCCTTGATCATCAATATTTAGATTACCCATCTACCTTTTGTACTTTTTCGAGAATAATGTCAGGGTCAGTGCTCATTTCAATCATGATTTCTTCCATCTCTGTATCTTTGGTCATTGCTTCATCTAGAGTATCGATTTGGTAAATTCTAATGGTGAACTTCACATTTGGTGGCATGGAATTCTTATAACAACCAATTATTACCGAATCATTTTTCCTTTTATCTATAGGGATCTTGTTCAATATTTTATTGAACCTGAGATTGAAGTCTCTTATTCTCTCATTTTTCTTCAAACATATTTTGGTGAAATTAGTGAGAAGAGTATGATATGCAACTAGGGGAGCGAACATATTTAGGAACATAACTTCAAGGTCATCAAAAGAGTCGATTAACCTTGTGGGAAATGTGGTGTACCATTCATAATATTGGCCCAATAAGCTTTGGAGAAACAACCTTATCATTATGTCGTCATGTTCAACTAGATGGAAATCACAAACATCCAAAAACAAATCAATATGTCTCTTAGCATCAATAGTTCCATCTCTGAAAAAATGTTCAGAGTTCCTTTAGGAAGAAAAGGTAAATCATGTTGTTCACCTCGTAGATTGAGCAGAGAATCTCTCATTCATCTCAAATTTCTAAATATTTGTCTATCTCCATGTCTCCTTTATTCTTGTATTTCTTATCTTCTTTCTTCATTTCTTTCCTCTTGTCTTTCTTCATGTGGTTCTTCTCGTCTTTATTCTCTATCAGCCATGTCTGGAAGTTCTTTATTTTCTTCAAGATTATGCTTTTCAAATTTTGAATTGTGCAGCTTCCTGCTTTTGCTCCTAGTGATTGGCCCTTTGAATTTGTCCAGCTTCAATTCCTGTGTTTTGTTTCTATATTCTTTCCTTTTGTATCTTCTTTGTCTTTAGAGAATTTCTCTTTCTTCTTCTTGAACTAGTGTCTCCCAGGATCTTCCTAGTTATTCTCTCATTTGAGCAGTTGTTATCACAATATTATATAACTGATGAAGAATACTTCATTGATTATTCATTCTGATATCTATCTGGGGTTGGTTGGCCTGAGGCAAAGTCATATAATTTTAGAATCTAGAACCAGATATTGAATCTTTAAATATGTACCTAGTATGGTCACCAAAAATGTTGACGCTTGAATCCATCGGAACCAAAACGACAACCTCATGAGGATATGAATCCTCCTTCATTTTTATAGAGGTGGTACTCCTCTTTGGCTTATGATATTCTTAATAACTTCGGATCAAGGAATAATATAGGACATTTAGATAGTCCAAACTTGTATGCTCAAAGAAATATTAAAATGTTTAAAAGTAAAATATTTATAAAAGAGTATTCCTCAGAAATGGACCAGGAACCTCACACATTATAGAAAATAAACAAAATTTCCTCACATCCATCATAGTGAAAATAAAGATTTTTTATCACATAAAAATGTAAAATAAAATGGTCCACACACATAAGAGAAATTTTATAGAGTAAATTCTTGTATAACTCAAAAGAATATTATGATAAACCAATTTCAAATACTTTATACTCAAAACTTAGAGTTATAAAATACAGTGAAAATTGATCCTGAATTAGTTCTCTGGGATTTCTCAAAAATAATAAAGTATGTTACAATGCTTTGAAATTAAAAGGTGTTTGTCCAGATGACTGGGATTGGGGATCCTGTGAACCATAAAGAAAACATATAAAAGAAGGTAGGACGCAGGAAGAAGAAGGTGGGTGGATGTCGAGCAACAAAATCTAGAAAGAATACAAAGAGAAAGTTATCAGGATTTGGTTAAACTTTTCTATTCAAAGAAGAAGAATAACTAGATGTAAATTGATAAAGAAAGAAGCATGTGATCAGTATGGAATTATTGTGATGGTATCTCTCCCATCTTCATTTTCTTGTTGTTTCTTCCTTTATACTCTTGCTAGTTGTGGTTTGATTACCGGTCATAACTACCTCTGCTGGAATTTCGGAGATCTTGGCAATTGAGGTATTCAACCATTCTTGGATAAAGTCCCTTAATGGAGTAGAAATTACTTCTTGTTTTATATTAACATTAAACAACTCCTTTTCAATTTCTCTGAGATCAATAGATAAATTTTGTAATGTATTTTCAATGTCTTCACTTTTATTTGTATATTCGACAAGCCAACTATCAATGTCATCATGTGTAAATTCCATCATATTATCAAACTTTTCAGCCGATGTCCTTTTTAATTCTTCAATTTTCTCTTCAAAATCCTGTTGATTCATGAGCATAGAGTTTGAAAGATACATATGGTCCGAGACTTCAATGGTGGTTCTAGAGATATCCAAATCAAGGATTTTTAAATAGGATTCATTTTTCCTCCTTGATAAATCAGTCAATTGAGTCATCAAACCTTTTAATACATTAATTTGTTCCATCCAGTGGGATTTCAATTGTTTGATGCATCTCGGAGAAGGTATATTTTATTTCTTTATTCTTTTCTCTATCATTGTCGAAACTTTCATTGTAAACATCACAACTCCGTCATTGTATAACCCTTCATCATTTTTCAAATCTGAGTTTAAATATTCCTTGGTATTTTGAATCCTTAAACCAAGAAAAGAAAAACTCTTCACCATATCCCACAGTTATACAATTAATGACATTCTTTTCTTAATATTTTGTTCAACAAAATGTCGAGTGGTAGTGATTAAATTGAAAATTTCTTTGACCGTTGAACTAGGTTCTAGGTTTTCTTGAAGACCTTTTCCAAAACGAATCATAGCAACAGGAGAAGCCATAATAGGTGGAGGCATAGGGGTTTCCTCCAATACTTTAATTCTTTCTTTCAATTGGGCATTATCTTCTTCCATGTGTGCAATTGAAGCATTAACTGCATCTCATGTAACTCTATAAATAGATGAAAACTTGGAAGGTAACATATCTCGAGTATCAATGGTAGACCATAGCTTCCCACTCTTACATTTTGTAGTTCTCTCAAAAACTAATTTTCTAGATTCTTTATCAAAAGATGCATTTTGTACAACAAACATTTCCTCATTAGAAAATATCTTGTCCTAGATCATGAGTGCAGAGATAGGATGTACATTTTCTCAAGATGATACTTCTACATCTGGGAAAGTAATGTTTTCAATATCTACATCCAAATCCATATTATCTAACAACAAATCATATTCTGGAGCATGTGTTTCATCCCCTTCCTACTGTGAATTAGTTATTTTTCTTTTGATCTTTAGTTTATGGGGATTCTCCAGGTTCCCTTTAGGGGGTTTCCTCTCTTCATCATCTCCTGAGTTATTTCTATGCATTTTTCTCATGTGGGATGTTTCTGGCTAAGGATTTTCCTTTGGCATGGAACTTCTTCTAGAGACAACTGGTGACTAGAAATTTTCATCACTCGAGGGTTTACCTCTTTCTTTATGATGCTCTATAGTTCTTATGACAGTTTCTATGTCTTCAAAATCTCTATCAGCTTCTTGGTTACTAGGATTGTGACTGTCCTTTTCTTCTTCTTTACTAACGGTTGAATTTAAAAGTGCAGGGATGAGCCCAACCAAAAGCAAATGATTATAAAAAAGGTGATTCAGGTCGAAACCCTTGATTTCCTCTGCAAATATTAGGTCAGAATTCTCAAAATAAACAACATATTCATCTATTTGGGAAATTCCTCGGAGAATAATTTCTCCGACTTTCCACGGGAGAGGTATGAACTGTTTTTTCCTTTTTTCAGATAAAGTATGGAACCATAATTTATATTTCCCTTCTATTTGAATGTTAAATAACTTATTAGATATATAATAAGGAAGGAAAATAGGTTTTTCAATAGAGCATAAAACCCTAATGAAATTATAATCTTCCATTTTCTCTAGCACTCCTCTTCCCTTTAGAAAAGTTGTTGCTTCCAATTATATACGTGAGGTATCATCCCCAAATAACAATTTCTTGAATTTAGATACAAAATCTAAATACACCTCACAAAAATGATGGTTGACTCTATACCTCCATAGAGCTTGATACCACATGGTCATAGGGTCGACCTTTATTTTGATTCTCTGGGAAATATTTAAACTCTCAAAAGTATGACAATATGTGATGGAAAATTTCAAATAGGACGACATGTAAGACCTTTTATCAGTTTTGAAATTAGTCAATTGTGTAGTGATTTCATTTGAAATTATCTTCTCCTATTCGAACATAGCATTTTCATGAACCACGAAATGCAATATATATAAGGCCGGTCGAGGAATTTTTTTTATAGAGTCCTAGCCAACAATTCGAGTGAATAACCAGGTAATTTATTTATAAGGATTCTTTAAAGAACTTACCTGAATTCTATATATGTCCTCAGGCATCGACACATGGTCGATCAAATATTCTTGAAGAATATATATTCCATTGTTCTTGCATTTTAAGAAATTTCTAGCTTCCTCCCCTTTATACACCAAGTTTGGATTTGGTAATTTCAGCATCTCTATAAATATTGAAGGTGCCAATGAGATAGGAGAACTATTCTGCAATGAAATGAATCTTATGTTCTGAATAAGCTTATCAACACACCAGGTGATGATATCCTTGCATTCAAAGACTTCTGGGACACATCCCACGAGAACTATTCCTAAGGTCCACACTTTTTTTTGTCTCTATCCATCAATTTTTAATAATACCAGTAGGAGTGGGACCCATGATAATTTTGATCTTCCATAGAAAAGAGGTTCAAATTATCCCCATAGAATGATTTTTTTCTCATGGTTGTCCCAATGGAGCTCGCCAACATTTCTTGAAATATCGACTTGTATAGTAAAATGAACTTGAGTTAGATTTTTTTTTATGGAAACATTAACTCGAAATAACTATTACTAGCCTCGATAATAACATCATTAATTAACAACCACTTCAACAATAAATTTGGTGGTTGGGTCCATAGGGATTACAATAAATGTGACATAGAAAAATGTGAATAAACAAGTAACGGTGGAGAATTGGGGTTGGCGACTAGTAGGAAAAAGAGGATATACAAGTCCAAATTTTCGCAAGTCCGAGTGTATGAAATGGATAAGTATTGGAAAGTATCGCACAAACAGTGGAGAGAATGGAGGTGCATTATGTAGATCGGCAGGTCCGAAAGTCTGAAAGTTTGAAAGTCTGAGATGCAAAAACATTCTAAGTGTTAGGTGGACTTATACATGGGTGAGCGAAATCTAATACAAGTGTGAGAGTCTGTGAGTCATAAAGTCTACGAACGTGAAAATAAACTAAGTATGATAGTACCAAGAAAGGGGAAAATAAGGGAAAAGGGAAAGTATAGAAGGGGGAAAAGAAGAGGTAATAAAAGAAGCGGGAAAAAAGAATAAGGAGGGGAAAAAGCACAAAATGGATTCAACATTGGTTAACGATTATCTTTTATAGAAAATATAAAATGGCATTATGGTGAGAAATATGAAATATAATTTATGTTATTGGAAAATTAAGTTTTTTCAAAATTGCAAAGGAATTGTTTATGTCATGAAATCTTGAGAGCTTATGGGTTTGTGGAATGTTTCATGTGATGTAATTTTTAGAAAATCTATTTTGACTAAATTTATTTATTAACCCATTTTGCTAGATTCTCGGAATATTGTTTTGTTGCAATGAATGGAAGAAATTATATGTGACAGTCGGATTGGAGGATTGTGTTGCAAATTTATAACTAGATTATCAATTCTCGTAATCTTGTTTATCCTTCATTTCAGATCTTTACTCTGGGAATTTTTCTATTGGGATTGATATTGAATGGTTAACATTTCTTGAATGATGATTTCACTTGACTGACTTTCTGGGATTTCACTGAAAACACTTTCATTGTTGTTGCCACCGGATTTGTTCCTTGTTGTTGGATTCTCTTTTATTTTATTTGTTTTAGCTAGTTTTCATTATTTTTGGATGACTAACATTCTAGTTTTAGATTTCATTTAGTTTAATTCTCTTTTCATGAGTTGAACTCTGTTTTAGCACTTGCCTTCTTCTTGTACATATTGCTTACATATTTTCATTTAAATGTTGGTATTTCCCTGAGCTAATTTGACTCTTAGAATTCCTTGAGGATTACTTTTTAAAATTTCGATGAGGGGTTGGTCCAATTCTGGTCACATACTGAGAAAAATTTTACAAGTCATGAGATGCATGTGTTTCTCTATCTGAATGTGCATTCATGAAGTTCTTAGTTGTATACATAGAATGATATTTGTGGTGGAATACATGTTTCTGTTGAGCGTACCATGATAATCCATAAGTATAGGAAAGAATCTATCTATCTTTTTCTTTGAGCTCCATTCACTTCACATTAATAAAATAGCCAATATTATGATGGTTTTGGGGATACCTGTGGGTTAAACTAAAATGCATAACATCTACCCAGCAAATCAAGTCAACTCTCGTATCACCCTGCTTCCTTCACACCCTATGTGCATATGAATATCTATATACAAATATAAAAGGGCGAGCATGTTCTGAAACAAAAAGGAATTTGAAAGCACTATTAATATTGTGGGAAGTATAAGTAAATGTGTTGAGGCTATGGATGCCTATTGGCAGCGGGGCCATGCTTGTATGGTACCGAGGAAACTTAGTTGGAGCTATGGATGCTCGATGGCTACAAAGAAATGCCATGAAAAGAGAGATTAGGAACACACTTATGTAGATGATTGCTTGTTATTAAAAGTGAAAACCCATGGTCAAACCAAAACCAATTTGAAGTGTGCAACCAGTAAAACAATTTACCTCACTATTTGTCTCTTTGAAAAAGGTGTGTTAGATTACAAGTACTAGAAATATTGGGTTATATCTTTTAGAATTTTGATGTCATTGTGGTACCCATGACTATTGGAAAATTGTTTGCAGCCTTGTTGAGCTTATTGCTAAAACTCATATCTGAAGTATAGGCCCTAGACTTCTATTGATAGAGATAATTGGTTCTTCCAGTGTGTCACCATTTGTTGTGGCCTAAAAAATCACCCTTTACTTTTTCTTTTACAAGCGAAATGAAAGGGGCTCCCTACTAAAATTTCAAACCTATTGCTTAATCCTCTATTGCTTGAGCCTAATGTTATTTATTTGCCTACCTTGAGGGAGTTGAGTGTTTAATCTTGATTGATGATTATATTTGATGGGTGTCGATTATTCCTTTTGATCTGATGATTTCAAATGTCTCCGTGATGCTTATTGACCTATGATATTTCATTGACATTTTTATGATGGAATTGATACATTATCTTCAGACTTTTTGCTAATTCCAAAGTTCTTGATGATCCTATGTGGCTAAAAGGTTTAATGTTCTATTGCATGTCTTGAATGAGTTTACTGTTGATTATTTTCTGAGTGACTAATTCAAATTTTGCATCCTCTTGTTGGCATGCTATGCTTAATATCTTTAAATTTTATAATGTTGCATGTAGATCTTAATCTTTTGTTGTGAACTCTAAATATAAATCGCCTAATTACTTATCCTTCTTTTGAGTTGAGATTTGGCACATGTAGTTTCAGGACATTCATCTACAACCATAATGTTATCGTTGAATAAACCTAACACTCTCTTATAAATTGTCTTAAAGGCAGGGAATAGATTTTTTATAGTACTGACAAAAAAAAAATTGGTCGCATGGTCGATATCATTCTTTTGTATTGCAGGAGCAGGTTTGCAGGGACACTTCATTTGTGTGACTGCTCTATCCTTGATACACTTGTAGGGGGATCTCTTGATCCTTATCCACAACTCGACCTTGATTCTTACCAAGATTTTCCTTATAAGGAAGAATATTACCTTGGCTTGTAGTTTCCTTGAGGTCCAAATCCCCCAAGGCTGTCAAATATAAATTTCCCACAAGCATGTCCCTGAACCTTTTGTTATCACTAAAATTTTGTTCGCAAATGGTTACAGGAATCTAGCATCTTCAAACAGCTATGAATCCACCCATGGACCAAAATTACCAAAAAATCATTTCCAAAAGGTCCAAAACTATACAACCAGTTATAAAATCAAGATGTGTTATGACTACACAGGATGCGCGCGCACATGCACCATCCAGAAACGTAGGAAAAGTGCACATGCACACGATGCGCGACTGTGGACGCTAAAAGCCACACACACCTGAGAACGAAACATTTATGAGGTTGGTCGGCCTCCCACCCACTTCTGGTTCAGCTTCCAAGTCGATCTGACATCCAAATCTCAGTTGGATCTAGCTGGGTGGCTGGTCAAAGAACTAAAGGTGCCCTAAATAGCCCCTTTTCACATTAAAAGTTGGTTTCACAATACCTCAAAGTGGTGTTATAAAACAAGGCCATGGGTGCACTACATTTTCAAGGAATTCATTTGCAAGGTTATGTTGTTGTTATTCTCTTGGGGAATCCTCTTTTCTCATCAAGAGCATACTAGCACCATTCCATTTGGGCATTCCACATCACCTTTTGAGTGGGATAGCTTGGGATTCTTTCACCATTTCTTTCAATTTTTCAAGTTGTAAGAAGAGCTTAATATTGGGGGTTCAAGAGCCCTCCCTTGGAGGAAGAAGGGACCCAAAGTCCCCTTTCTTCTCAGTGTTTTATTTTCACTAATACAATCATTTCCATTGGTGACATGAGTCTTGTTTGTTTCTTGTTCTTATGTCCTTAAGCTCAATAGTTTAGTTGTTCTTTTCTTTCCTAGTTTAATTCTTAGCTTAGTCTTTTATGTTTATTTTTCTAACCCTTTCCTTCACTGCTATCTTGCTTAGCTAACCCAACTAAGCTTGTAAGCACCATTGTTTTTCTCACTTAGGTGACAAAAGAGGTGCAACAGATTAGTGACTCCACTAGGGAAAGATATCAATTTCCTACCCCATTTGGGTTATTCTAGCTCTTCTTTCGATTTATTTAACCTACAGGTACCATAACTAGCCCAAGTCGACCTGCAAAACATCCAATTCAAAGCTGATTTGAGAGAATTCCATCCGAAATTTTCTTCACGGTCATGTGACAGTTGTGCACAGGTTTATTAGCCCACAGTCGCACATCGTGTGCACATGCACCAAAATTACTGTGTTAGTCAGCGCCTTCTTCGCACCTGCACCCAAAATCCTTTTTCAATTCATGCATTGGCACTCAGTGCACCTCTATCTACTCTGAGACCTGTGCACCTGTGCAGAAAAATACACATTGTAAGCCTTTTTGTGATTTGTGGAAGGCCCCTAGCCCTCTTAAAAAATGATTCCATGCATGTTGTAACCTGCACCACACTTAGTTCCCTCTCCATATAAAGGGATTAGTCAAAACATATAGGCACTTAGGGGATTTAAAATCATTATTCCCTCTTTTGCTTTCATTTTGCCACATGGATGGCCTGCTTTGACTAAGAGTATAAGTTGGAATTATTTGTAATCACATAAAACTTGCATTGGGACCAGAAATTGGATATCAATCATTGAGTATGCTCTTCTCTCGCACTTCAAAGCGATATTGAGAATCAGAAAGAGGTTGTAGGACAATTTCATCTCCCTTAAAAATACTAAACCTTTAGGAGAGGACAACAGCCCCCTCAGGACTCCTCATAGTTTATTTTTCAAACACATCTCAAGATTGTAATGGGCCCATACATGCCCACATGCTACAAAGATAGGCTTGTGTTGAAAATTACTTTCTTAGATTAAATCACTAGGGAAGTTTAAAGGTTTTGTAACGGGCCCATACATGCCCACATTGTCACAATCTAGGATAGTTTCAAAGTTTTCTTAGATTAAATCACAAATAGGGAGTTAAAGGAATAGTAAAGGACCCACATGTCCACATGCTAGTTTCCTAGGGACTTTTGAATTCCTCAAGGCTATACCAATGACACATGTAACTTAGGTAATCAACACTTGTAAGGACCAAGCGAAGTCCACATGCAGCAAGGTGACACCTAAATTATTAAAAATTGGCACACTTTTACTTATTCACATACAAAGTCACTTCTCACTCACATAGTTTTCATCTTGAAATGTGGAGGTTGAAGTAAGTTTCCTCCAAAGGGATTATGAAAACACCCCACCCATTTCATGATGAAACTATCCACTCCCACTTAATTTCAACGAGGTTGGCTCACACCCCCAATCTCTCAAACAAACCACATCTAAAAAAAAATTTAAAATTCACTAAGTTTTCCTCCACAGGAGGTGCCAAAAGAAATATTTTAGTCTAGGTAGGATTTCAAGGATAGGCATCCAAATAACTCCCCGTTATCTTCTTCTCACATTTTCAAAACAATAGAAGTTGTCAAAATAGGGAACTTTAAATCCTCCAAGTCAAGTGTTCCTAACACCATAAGGCAGGGAGTACCCATGAAGGGTTGAAGGCTGAGGTCCGGTTGTTTTGTGCGTCCCCTCTTAAGGCACCCACCTCTTGGATGGGATCCAACCCATGACCCATTTATTAGGCCAAAAATCTAAATGTCGCACTTTGACCGAGGTACCTAGTGACTAAATTTTAGGACATCTACCTAGGTGGAAATTGTGGGCTGCAATTGCACCTTGATCAGATTTTGTGTGGCTATTGGGAAATATCACCAGCTCTTTTGAGATATGCACCCTCTACTCCTCATTATAACTAATTACTTCATCCTTCACTAGTCCCTCTTCTGGTGGCTTCAGACCCCACTGTTGAGTACTATTGGAAGGTCCAGTGTTATTTGAGAGGAAGGACGTTACGTATTTTAATACACAAGCATTTGTTTTCTTTGTTCCCCTGCATGGAAAAAATCCACCTATCCACATATATGCTTCTTTATCAAAACACTTTATGTATGATGCACTTCTGATTACATTTGATTTGGATATATATCGTGTAAAGTTCAAAAAATTGCAGCAAAAGCTCTTGTTCATTTATTGCTTTCATCACCATTCGCACACATTCACTCATCTAGTCGGACATCATAGGGGACCCACAGAACCCCTGTCATTCCAGACGCTTGCTAAATCTCCCTCCTATTCTAGGGGGAGTTCCTAGTCTCACCAACTCACCAGCCCCACCTTCTCACACCCCTGTGAGTGCCACTGTCTTGGGATCTACTTTTCTTGGTTCCACCTTACTTGGTTCCAATTCCCAAGGTCCACCACCCACTCACTCTCCTTCACACGAAAGAGGGGGGCCAACTTCCTCTCAAGGGGGAAGTACAAACCCACCTAGTCCCCCTAAAGGGTCAAGTTCACAAAACACTCACACCATGGCTGGAACTAATCCTCCACCACCACTCCAGATGCCATACATGGCCTCTCTCAACATACTAGACCTCAGCAAACTCACAAATGATCCTATATTGCATGACCTCACATGGCCTGCAATGCCTACCAAACTACCTTCAGATATCCCCAAGTTTGAAGGAAAGGCAGGAGATGAACCTACCAACCATGTCATGACTTTCCACTTATGGTGCTCTTCCAATAGCATTATGGATGATTCCATCCGACTACAATTATTTCAATGCACACTCACTGACCCATCAGCCAAATGGTATGTAAACGAAAAATCGGGGTCCCATGCGACTTTCGAATCCCTGGCCAAAGCATTTTTTACCTTCTTCCAATTACCAATCCATCATGACAATGGTCTTGAAATACTCTCTGATTTTAACAAACCTCAGCCACACATATCACTGATCACATTCACGAGTGGCGTTGATGGTGTAGTTTGTGCAAAGCAGAAACCACCAAACAACAATGTCTCGATTGGTTTCTTAGATCACTTGTCTCTCTCCTTGGTAAAGATGTGGCTTCCACCTTCCCTCAATCAGAAGAAGAAGCCATCAGTAAGGCTCAACAATACAACCTCATCTATTCACAATCAAGATACTTATATATAGTACTCCCTGATCTCCCAAGATCAATGCCATTTGGCCAAGATAAGCCTGAGATGTCTCACTCAGCAGACGAATTGATTGGTACCACCACACACCACAATCTGCAACCCCAACAACCACCAATGTATGGCACACCTCAATATCCGTCAGCATATGGAGGAACCCCTTATTATCCTCCACCCCCTTATCAACAACCATACCCTGTTTCCCTTCCTCCACCCATCAGTGGGCCACCGCCGACACCCACAATATGCCCACCTATCCAAACAATTAATGGTACTCCCTCTACCTCAGCTTATACTCTAAGTACTATCGAAATCACCATGCCTTCCTATGTACCTTACAAATCATTACCACAACATAATCTGTACTTTCCATTTCCTAGCCCTCCACAGCCCATGGCTCCACCACCAGGACACCCTCACGCTGGGGTTAATTTTGTTCAACCCTCTTCCATTCAGCAATATCAAAATTTTGAATAGTTGAATATGGAAAATCCAACTCATCAGTCGAATAATTCCAAAAGGAAAGGAAAAAATCGAAACAATAACAACCCAGGTCAAAGAATAAATCACCCCCAACAGAACCAACCTACTAGGGGCAACCAGAATCAAGGGACTTAGAACCCCCAGGGGGGAAACAACAATAGACGCCAAGGGAAAAATAGCAATAACCTTCAAACCAACTTCCCATGTGCCCTTTGCGATGATTTTGGTCATTATACTCATCATTTCCCCCAAATTGTTGATTTTAAACGGATGAAAGACTCAATGAATGCACCACATCCTCCAGCACCGCCTGCCCCTCAGCAGGCCCCAAAAAAATACATGCAACAACCACCCCCAGCCATGCTACAGAACCCCATTCCACAACAAGGAGTGATGAACACCCAACATGACATGCAGCCTACCCCACCATAGTTGGGACAATATCTCAATCCAAGCAACCTCATAGATCGTACTATCCTCCTCACTAGTGAGGAAGAAGTCCTTCTACAAACATGTAGTCATCAATACCGTACACCCTCTGAGTCTCTTCCCATTCCCCCAGAAACAATCCCACCACCAACGGGAACCTCTTTGATGATCCCTCACCCTAACACAGAAAAACCTCTTCGCATCCCTCGCATCCCATTGCTCAGGAATGTCCACAACCCTCAGGCTAAGGTGGCTCATAACTACAATTTGGTCGATGACTTGGCACAATCCCTGGCTGCCATGTCAGTCTTAGAAGTACTTCACACTTATCCCACTCAGTGGAAGTCATTACTTTCTTCCTTGGGGGCAGTCGACCCTGTGGATACTCAACTCATCACATTTGATCTTGACAGCGGAGAACCTCGCCTCCCCACTCTCATCGCTTTTCAAATCCCCATTAAAATTTGGAACATTACAGTTCATCGGTGCATCATTGATGAAGGTGCGTCCACATGCATCATGTCCAAGTCTATATGGTAGAAACTTGGTTCCCCCGAACTCATACCATCTGCCATTACCTTAAGAGCTTATGACGGACGATCATCTTCTCCCGAAGGGCTCTTCCAAAATGTCCCTGTAGAACTTGGGAGCAAGACCATTCTCATTGACATTGAAGTTATCGATGCCCCACTCGATTACAATATCTTGTTCGGTTGTAGCTACATGTACGCTATGAAGGTAGTTGCCTCTTCCATCTTTCGAACCATGATGTTCCCCCGTAACAGGAAGATCATTACCATTGATCAAGTTTCACATTATGAGCCTAACCCTTCTACCAACATTGATAACATTCTCCCTCTCATCCACACTAATCCTGAGGCATACCCACTCATCGAGATGGGCCTGGAATTTTCAAAGACCCAACCTTGTTAGGAACTTACCATGGTGTACCACCACTCATTCATCCTTCCAATCATGTATGCATCATCTCATCCAAAGGAATTGACATTAAGGATACCCTTCCTCCCAGTGAGGCTTCTCTTATATCTGACGTCCCACTAATCGCAGAGCTCCTCCCTCAAGAATCTCCTGCGAACTCATCGACTCCACTAGCTCACGATTTCACCTCACCCCAAGCCCATGTCCTAGTTTGGGAGACAATTCCCCAAGCCATTACTCAAATCCCTTTCTTTTACCCCCCACCAGGTGTATAGGCTTTCCAGGTCACTGCAACACTTACCCTTCCTAATATGGTACTAGCAATCCCAGTTTGGTATTTACATCCACCTGAGATGGTTCCTCAACCATCCCTCCCTCCTCAAATAGAAGGAATCCCGATGAAAATTCCCATACTCACTCCCACCATACCCCCTAGACCCCCACCCACTAACCCCCCTGCTACAGCTGGGGGTAGATGAAATAATAAGGATCCCATAGCTCCACTTCCCCCACGAGTCCAACCGCCTTGCACACTATGCGAGAAAGATGGACACCCCACCAACAAATTCCCATCTCTCCCTGAGTTATGTACTCTCATCCAACTTCCTCGAGCACCACCACCCCTCATCGCTTCCTCCAGTATTACCGCTATCTCACAGAACACAAGTAACAAAGGACTGTGAACCAAATTCGCATGCCCCATTTGTTCAGAATATGGCCATTACACACACCATTGTCCAGCATTACCTCAATTTATCCAAACACTATCAGTTGTACGCCAGAGCTTTCAGCAAACACCCACCCCAACTCCTGTCACCGACATCCATTATGTCACAACCTTAGTCAACGAACGTATGAGATGCCCTTGCTCTCTCTTTGAATCCCTAGATCATTTCACATATCAATGTCCTATGATCATTGAATATAGGCAACACCAAGTGACCCTCATTCAAACTCCTACACCCCCTACAGAATTGATGATTAACGCTAACCCATCACCAGAGATTCTTCATATTATTTCTCCTGAGCCAGAAGCACTCCCTACTACACCATGGTTCTTGGATCACTTATATGAGGATTTACCCCTAAATCCCACCAATTCTCCCGTTCATTTCCCCATGAAAATTTTACACCCAACTACCATTTATAACCCTCAGTATCTCGACATATGGTTTATGTCGAACGAACCATCGCAACCTCATTGTGTCATTCTCCCTGCTTCTTCACCACCAGAAGATAACCACACGGTGACAGTCACCGATATCACTCTTTTAGACCCCTTGTATTCCCGATAATTCCACTATGACGAGGACATACTCGAGGAATTAACCACCCATGACTACCCATGGGATGCGCTACACCACAGAGCATTCTTTCTTTCATAGGAAGCCTTCACGCCTCCTAACCAACACCCCATATACACAGTCGAAACCAAGGATTTTATCCCATCAGGGCATATCGACTGATTCAACAACCCCATCCCTGCCCCTGACGCTTTTGAAGATGGCAATATGGCCAACATTTCCCCTACCATCAAAATCGATATTTCCATCAAAAATGGAGTCGTCAAGGAAATCACCATTGGCGCCGCATGCACTCCTGAAGAAATCACTGCTTAAAAACCCTGTTCAAAGAGTACTGGGATATTTTTGTCTGGTCATACACAGAGATGCCTAGCCTTGATCCCTCTATTGTCGAACATCACATAGACACCTGGCTTGATATCACACTGGTTTGCCAAAAACAACGACCGTTACACCCATCCAAAGCAGTGGCCATCAAAGCCAAGATTGACAAATTACGCATTATTGGGTTCATCTACCCCATCGCCTATACCTCATGAGTCTCCAACCCTGTCCCTATTAACAAAAAAGAGGGCACCATCCATGTATGCACGGACTTTCACGATCTCAATCACGCCTGTCCCAAAGACAACTTTCCAATGCCTTTCATTGATCAAATTATCGACGACTACGCAGGCCATAAGGCTTTATCCTTCATGGATGGTTTCTCTAGCTATAACCAAATCCAAATCCATCTAGCCGATCAATACAAGACCGCATTCACCACCCCTTGGGGTACTTTTTCATATCGTGTCATGCCTTTTTTCCTAAAAACCGTTGGCGAAACTTTCCAATGGGCTATGACATAGATTTTTCATGATCTGGCTCATATCATCCTCACATACTTGGATGACCTCACAGCTCGATCCAAAAACTACACTCATCATCTTGATGATTTACGAATCATCTTCCAAAGGTGTCGTCAGTACACCATCCGCTTGAACCCCCTCAAGTGTGTGTTTTGAGTCACTGTCGGGTGCCTCCTCAAGTTCATCATTTCCCAAAGCAGTATTACCGTGGATCCCCTCAAA
>JZKD02S1673995.1:236094-247740 GCA_000966675.3 Picea glauca
TTTCTGCTTTCAATATAAATTCTATTCCTAGATTGAATAACTCTGAAGCTGATCTATTAGCTAACGTAGCTTCCAAACTCTTTCCTGCAGAAGGCTTGTCCCCGGATGCATTCTCTGTCGAACTGTTGTTCCGGCCATCCGTTCCTGACAACATCACGAACTGGAGAGTCTTCGATGACAATCAGAAGATTATTAGCTTTCTGCATATGGAAGAAAATTTTCAAGGCGCGGTGATATACGAAACGCATGCACGACGACAATTTGCACGATTTCACGGCAATACCAGATCCGAGAACTCTTGAATCTTCATCGGACATGGTAAATTCGATCCCTAAATCTGTATTTAGATTAGAGAAATTTTATTATCTTCAAGATAAATTCAAAAAATCGGTCAACTGTAAAACCAATAGTTCTTCATTATCATATGAAAAAGTAAACTTAGGGACTAAGGACAATCCGCAGTGCATTAATCTAGGGGTAGGATGTTCTGAGCAAGAAAAAGTTGCATTTATTAAATTGTTCAAAGAATTTAAAGATGTCTTTGCATGGACGTATGATGACCTTAAAACTTTCGACCCTAACATCATACAACACGTCATTCCTATGAAACCCCAAACCTTACCCTTTCAACAGAAATTAAGAAAAATGCACCCTAAGCTCGAACCGACCGTCAAAAAATAATTAAATAAGCTCTTAAATGCAAATATAATCTTCCCTGTTAGGCACACTCAATAGGTTTCTAACTGTGTCCCTGTCCGGAAGAAAAGTGGGGAAATCTAACTATGCGTCGATTTCTGAAACCTTAATAGAGCGTCTGATAAAGAAAACTACCCTGTCCCACCCATGGAACAGATCCTTCAATAGGTATCTGGCTTTGAGAGGCTATCCTTACTAGATGGTTTCTCAGGGTACAACCAAGTCCTGATGTCTCCACCAGACCAACTTAAAACTACCTTCTGCACCCCATGGGGCACCTATGCTTACAAGAAAATGCCCTTTGGATTGATTAATGTCGGTGCCACTTTCCATAGAGCAATGGACATTTCTTTCCGAGGCTTGATCAATCAGTCTGTCGTAGTTTACATATATGATGTTACTATTTTTTCTAAAAACAAAACTGATCATCTAGCTCATTTACGAGCCATTCTACAGCGATGTCGTAAATACGGCATTTCCTTGAATCCTAAAAAATCCATCTTTGCAGTAGAATAGGGTAAACTCTTAGGATTTATTGTGTCGAGCAAAGGGATGATTATTGACCCTGAAAGGATTCAATTCATCTCTAAACTTCCCCCTCCTACATCCAAAAAATCTATGCAGTCTTTCTTAGGCCAGATTAACTTTGTCAGGAGATTCGTCCCCAGTTTCTCTGAAATGGTTAGACCTTTACAGAATCTAATTAATAAAGACGCCCAATATCATTGGGGACCCTCAGAAAACCAAGCGTTTAATACAATAAAAAAGGCCATAATAGACGCTCCTTCTCTCATGAGCCCCGACTTTTCCCAAGACTTTACGCTCTACACTTTTTCTTCTGACCGTTCCTACTCCGCTGTCCTAACTCAAAAGAATGTCGAAAATAATGAAGTACCCATTGCCTTTATGAGTTGTGCTTTCAAAGGTGATAAACTTAATTACCTAGCGGTAGACCAGCAAGCCTACGATGTTTTCAAAGAAGTCAAGCATTTCTGGTCTTATCTCTTGAAATCGAGGATGAAAGTTATTGTCCCTTATCCAGCCGTCAGGAACCTGTTAGTGCAGAAGGAAATAGGTGAAAAGAGGGCTAATTGGGTTACCTCCTTACAAGAATACGACATAGAAATTACCCCAGCTCAAATAGTGAGAGGCCAAGGGTTATGCAAGTTAGTTGTTGATTCAGCAGCAGAACAGCAAGAAGAAAACGATATGTCAAACCTAGGACAACACAATCAAAATGTAATCTGTTGTGCACAAAACTCTGTCAGTCCCTGGTATGACTATATAAGATTATGTCTTGAACATGGGTCAGCCCCCTGTCACTTGGATCCCACTAAAAGAAGAGCGTTGAGATTAAAGTCTACTTCCTTTCATTTGGTTAATGGTATTTTGTTTCGTCAAAATTTTGATGGTGTACTAATGCATTGTCTTAAGAAAGACGAAGCAGAAAAAGTCTTACTAGAATTGCATGCAGGAGAAGTTGGTGGTCATTTTGGTGGTGACACCACTGCTCATAAGGTTTTGAGAGCCGATTATTACTGGCCCATGCTTTTTAGAGATGCTTGTTCCTTGTTTCGTAAGTGTATTATTTGTCAAAAAGCATCAGGGCGGTTACAGAAACCAACCTTTCCTTTGCAGCCCGTCTCAGTAGACTCTCCTTTTCAGCAATGGGGCCTTTATATCATAGGTCCAATCAACCCGCCATCCTCACAACATCATAAGTTTATCATAACATCCACAGATTACTTTACGCGGTGGTCTGAAGCTATCGCTTTAAGAACTGTGAATACCAGTCAGGTAATTGCCTTTTTAAATTCGAATATTATCACTCGTTTTGGTATCCCTAATTGTTTAGTATTCGATAACGCTTCTTATTTTTCCTCTCTTGAGATGAGCAAGTTCACTTTGGAAAAAGGAATTAAATTGAAGTATTCTACTAGCTATTACCCCCAGGGCAACGGATTGGAAGAGTCAACAAATAAGAATCTGATTAAAATCATCAAGAGAATGGTGGCTGAAAATCACAAAAACTGGCACAATGCACCGTTAAACGCGATTTGGGCTGATAGGGTAACACCAAAAACTGATGTAGGTAACTCTCCTTTCTTTCTTGTTTATGGCAGAGAAGCAATTTTGTCACCACACATTCTTCTTCCCTCACTTCAGCTATCACAAAAAATTCAAGAAGAAGACTGTCCCCCTTTGGAAAACCAAATTAACGCTTTGATGAAGCTAGAAGAGGTAAGAGCCCAAGCTAAACGTAAGTTAGATCAGCATCAACTAGTGGTCAAAAGCTGGTTTGATTCCAACTCTGCCTCCGATAGGAACTTCGAAGTAGGTGATCTTGTCTTGAAATGGGACAAACCACATGAGGGAAAGGGAGAACACACGAAATTCCAGAACTTATGGCTTGGACTATTTTTTAATTGCTGAAAAGTTGGGTCCCAATTCTTTCCGATTGCAGAATCTAGAAGGGCAGCCTGACGCCTATCTAGTGAATGGCCAAGCCCTAAAAAGATACTTCGCTTGATGATAACCCTTGTATATTATGTACATATTTTGCTTTTGTTTGCTTTTCTTTTGCTGTTTTGTTTTCGATTTCTCCTTTGAGTTTATCAATTTGTGTTTTTGGAAATACACATACTTGCATACTGAGCTATTCAAACGAAGAAAACAGAAAATTCTTTCACTGAAATGACTACTAAGAAAATTGTATAAACATCAATTGTATACTTCTAAAATTTACATATGTGTTGGCAAAAAGTTTGTTGTTTGAAAGAAGTTAACTGATTTCGATCTCCGAGTAAAGCCTGTCATGATCATCTATTATCTTTTTACGTTGTCCCTATTCCTTAAGGGAATGACTCAGAAGATGTCTCCCTGACTTAGAAAGTTGGTTCTGTAAATAAACCATTTATGGATCTTAATAAAGGACTATTCTAAAAAAATTCTACTGAGGTCTGAAAAAATATGTTAAAATATCATAATTTTCAGTGTCACCCCGCTCGACTATATATTGTTAAAAACAAAATAAATCATTAAAAGAGTTGTGGGAAGTTCTTCTAAACCTGCTGGGATGTTGAACAGGTCTGCTGGCAGTGGGTAAATGCATGCATGGCGCCAAGACAACTTCGTTGGGGTACTGAACAGGCCCGCTGGTAGTGAAGCAATGTCGGGTATATGAAAATTGGCAAAAATAAGATAACTTGACCTTAAAATGTCCTTCATTCTGATCCGGAACTTCTTAGAAGGATACAGATATCAGAGTGGGTTAAATGGAAACCCTGTCGAGGCTATGGACGCCTGCTGGCAGCAGTGGCTCTGTCAATAATATTGAATATTTTATCTTTAATATCGTGGCCCGCTTGTCTTAAGACTCTTATCAGCTTTCATCCTTTAAACACTGTTGGAATATTTGGTTAATGATGATGTTTACACGATTTTTTGGTTGTTATTTTTGAGTTAGAATCTTTCTCATTATCATAATCTGAATTTGTTCTTTCGGCAGAGATAACTACTTCTACCAGTATGTCGCCATTGTTGGCAGCCAATTCACATTTTTATGTTGTCCTTATAAGCTGCCTACACCAGTGTTTTGCAAACCTTGATTTTCGTAGCAATCTTGAATGAAATAACACTATTATTTCGCGCATTTGCACAACTGTCTTTGTTCTTGTTTTCACGACTGCAAGCATGAAAAATTGGTTTTCGAAGTCACATTAAAAACGTCACTGGATTGTTGTGATCATTCTCGTCTATATGCTCATTGTGTTTCCAATTTACTTATCGTTATACAATTGACAAGACTCCAAGATCCTTATTCATGTGGCATTTTTATTTGTTAATATGACTTTGTTTTACAAGACTGTGATGATATTCTTTTGATCAATTTTGTGATGCATTGGTGATTTGATTTATATGTTCTTTGATCATTGGTTTCATGAAAATGATTGGCGTTGTGGTTATACCCTTGGTATAAATCTTTGCATACAACACATATTTTCATATGATCAAACCCTTGGTGTGATTTCGAATTATTGCTTTGGTTTTAAAACTATACTATGACTATTTCTCGCGCAAATGTTTGGTCGATTTACCATAGATTTCATTGGTTGATTGAGTGGCATAGTTTTTAACCTATGCAATAGTGGGTTGAATACTTTTTTGCGCCGACGGTTTTACTATGGGATATGACTGTTGTGCATGCGTTGAACTAGCTCCACCACCTTCGCACATTCTGTCATTAATGATTTCCCCTTATCCCGGTTCACCTTTGCAAGTTTTCGGGTAAGCCTGTGAGTGTTCTGCCCCTGCGTATACTCTGTTCGAACCCTAGCCCATGTACCCTACTCACCGTGTGCTCCTGTATATGGCACCGATGGTGCGCATAGAGTCAAATGGTAACCAAGCTCTGTTACTATTCGACAATGCCCGTAAGGATTTAGAAAATAGTGGTTGGCTCGTGTTTATACAGAGGTTTGAGGGTTTTAACCTTTCGGTTGCCCAACAATTTTCCCTCACCTTTGACGGGTGTAGAGCTAAAGTCGGCGACATACAGCTCGAGTTGAATGAAGATTTCATAAGCTCTGCTACAGGACTGGCAGCTACAGGCCAAAGGTGGTTTAAAAAATCCAAAGTTGATGAGGTGTCATGGCCATTACTATTCATATCAAGGAAGGTTGTCTCTTGTGATAAAGGTATGCCTATTTCCACCCTCCAACCTAGGTGGCACGATCTTTTGGTAATTGTGAAACAATTTGTGACCTGTGAAGGTCGGTATGTCTTGGTTTTTCTGTATCACCTCCGGTTATTGATGAATTTCATGGGCTATCCTTTGAACATGCCGCGTTACTTGTTGCGTAGTCTTTACAAGATGTCTAAGAGGTTCAAACGCGAGAAGGCTGATAGCATCTTGTTTCATCACGGCTTGATTAAACTCATCGTCGTCCACCATTTAAACCTTCATGGCGATAATTGGCAAGCCTTTCTATCTAGAAATGGCTTTGCTAATCCAAGGTTTGTCCAAATTGGCAAGGTTGTGGTTAGTGAGACTATGGTCGGGCCACCCGTGCCATTTCATGTCCTTCTACCCCCTTTCAAACCCTCGGTTTTCCCTGACATCGACCTTCCCGACATTATAATAGACAAGACTGAGGCTGTTAAGAAGCCTGTGAGTAAGAAAGTCAAGGGTAATCCTACTGTCGACAGCAAGGGTAAGAAAAATGCTCGATTGATATCGAGACTTGCCCGGAATAATCCTAAGCCAAACGTCGACTAAAATCCCATAGTTTTGAGCGAGGAATCGGACTCCGATATAGAAAATTTCCTAGCTGAAGAGTACCCCTATTCCTATGGCCTATGCTCTGAGCAACCCTATGACTATGTCTCTAATTTACCCCCTTGTCTCAAAAACAATCCTAAATACCTGGGAATCAAGTTGCACAATGAAACCCCTGGTGACTTAAACAAACCCTCACCTGTTATTTCAAAGCCCGAGAAATCATCATGCAGCCAATGTAATGTGTGGCTAGAGCGTTATTAAACCGACGTTCCCTTGTTGCAGTCAAAGATCAAATCGTTAGAGGACCAAGTTACAGTGCTGACAAGAGAAATAAGCAGGCTTCAAGCTAATGACAAGAAACAAAAAACCACTGGTTCGATTGTCTTCAGGAATGTCGAATCGGCAACAGCCTTCGTCAATTCCAAATTATCATAATCGAAGCCATTTCTTATTGTCCAGGTATGAATTTCAATATGATTTTTTCCTTGTAAGTTTGCTTGAATTAATATAACGGATCCGGTTTTGCTTCCAAATTAGCTCTGTTCGTTTTGATTCGAAATGATTCTGTTATAGTTTAGACGATTTTGTTGTGGATCTTGTACAGTAGATTCATTTTACCAAACTCAAATGTATTTACGATTTGGTTATGCGATTTTGTCGTGCCCAACTTAGTATAGGCAATTGATTGTTTTTTTTATTCGGTTTGGTTTTTTTTTGAATCAATTATGTTCGTCTGATATTGGATAGTCGATTTGGTTTGATTTTGATTAGTTTCGTTTGTTCCTAATAGACTCAAAACAACCCTGTTGACTTCGATTTACCAAGAATGGCTCTATTTTGTATTGAATCAATATTCTTGTTTACTTTTGACCTGTGCAAAAGATGTATTCGCTAAAATCATGGAGCTGTGTTGATTCATAATGATTGTATCGACCCCAAATTTCGATTCGTCCCTGTTTGATTTGATTTACAAATGATTGTTGTGTGCCACAATTAGTATGATTGTTTGTATATGTTTAATATAGTTCTATTAATTTGAAAAACGATCATGTTGATTTCGTTTGGATTCGACAATGATTTTGTTGATGGCTGAAGAAGCTATTTGTGTCAATTGGAATTGATTCATGAAAATAATTTCATTGCTTTCGAATTATCTAATGTGATTTTGTTTACCCCAAATTGGTGATAACAAATTGAACAGAGTGCATACATATCTGTTACCATTCGGTTGACCACGTTTTACTTTGTTTCAATTTGCATACAAGTGTCGATTCGAATGATTCTTTTGGTTTCTAATTAGCAATCAAATATTGTTCAAAAGTTTGAATATATTCTTTAAGATTTGAATTGGTTTTGAAACGATTCTGTGTTCAATTTAGACCAGCTACAGAATCTCAAGATTCTGTAGCTAGTCTTAAAAATTGGATTTTTGTCAATTATATCAATAAAATATATTTTAAACTTGTCTATTTTTGTCTTCTTTCAAGTGCATATGAATTACAATGATCAAATGGGCATGCTATGGAAGTTTAGGAGATACTTTGGATATGGTTTTGTTTTAGGTTTTTATCTTGAGTCAGAAATAGATATTTGGGATATTATCCTTAGATTTTTGTAAATTGTTTTGATAATTCCCACAAGGATGTTTTACCCTGTGGGAGGTCTTTAAATACTTGTCATTTTTTGTAATAAACCCATCATCATCACTATGGAGAGAAACAGACTATGGATTTATGATTCAAACTGAGATGAAATTTGATGTCTTGTAACAACTTTCACTTTCAATATATCAAACTTTTGTTTCAAGTTTTCTGCATATCAGTTTGCAATTAATTATCAACTACATTAGCTATCATAATTCATTGCATGTTGATGTGATTTGATTTATATGTTATCCATATCTGATATCTCCTATTTAAAAATACAGCAATCACTTTATTTCAATTTAATGAACACAGGTTTATCTTTTTCATTAATTGAATTGTTTTGCACAAATTGTTGCACACAGATTTATCTAATTGTGATGGTTTGTAAATCATAAAATTGTTGTAATATTTTATGTCTTGTTTGTCCTGTTATATATATTTGAAGAGCACAACAGCTTTCCATTTACGAGAAGCTCATGGATAATCTGGTGCGGGTTTCCTCCCACCGAACAGCTGAATCAACTACTGCATACAGGATAAGCCTGAAGCGTTACTTCAGGTCAGTTTGTTATTTGTTGTTTGATAGTTAATTTGTTAGTATAATTTTAGTTTAGTTAGATATATATATAGTTTAGGTTCTTAATTAGAATTATCATTTTAGTTGTTTAGCTTAGATAGTTTTTATTCCATTTCTTTTTCATAAAATCAAAAAAAAAACAATAGTTTTGTTGTCTTAGGACAGTTTACAAATGATTTTTGCAGGTTTTCGTTTAAATCTGTAATTTGTAGATATTGTACATTTGTGATTAAGATTTAATTTTGTTGATAGTTAAATGTTTAATTTCGTAGAGTTATTATAGTATTAGATAGTAAATTGTATATATTAGTAGTTCAGATTTGTTTATTAGTTTTGTTTTAATTGTTATTTTTATTTAGATTAGTTCATTTAGAGTAGTTTTATTTTGTTTTTATAGGACTTAGATCGGCTAATGGAGCTGCTAAACCCGTCGGTGTGGGTTATCCCAAACATCTTGGGTTATTTAGACAACCCCGGACCAGATCCACTCTTCCAGTTGGCAAGTGTTCGTTTTCGTCCGTCAACAAATGGCGCTAGAAGGAGGGCCTGAAATTTATTAATGGCATGAGGTGGTCGCAAGACTCCCCCACCACCTAATCGCTCACCTATAGTGACAAGAATTCATTTGAATGATAACATTCCCCCTCAAACAGCAACCACATCAAACGACGATCCACGGATCACAGTTGAGCCAGCAACCCCAAATCCTACAGGTGCTGACATACAAGAGATTGTCCGCCAATCTCTCATAAGAACACATAGTGCCTTAGCCCATTTGAGGCAACCAAATCGACCTTTGGACCAACCTTTAGATTTCTCTGATATCAGATAACAACTCGGAGGCACTAACCTCACTGTGAACCCTACAGATCCAATCCACGCCTGTTGCAGGGGGATCTGGAATACCTCCCTCACCACCTCCCTCATCTCCTTCTTCTTTGAGAGAAGACTCCTCTGATGAAGGCAGTTCCCCTTCACAGCCTTCCACACCCACTACACCAATGGCCAACCAGAACAACCCTGTTAGACCTTGGCTCGACCAGGATGCGGTAGCCATACCTGGAGATCAACATCCCTTACCTAAACATCCAGAGAAGTGGCTTCCCAAGTTTGACCCTGACTCTAAACAAATCGTTGAAGATCACATTAAAAAGTTTATGTTAGCCATTAGGCTCTGCAATGTCGAGCATGAAGACGTAGTCTGTAGTTTGTTCCCCTATACTTTCAAGGGCAATGCCTCTACGTGGTACTTTTCCCAACAACCCCATACCATCGTGTCTTGGGAAAAGTTTGAGTCATGCTTTTTCGAAAATTTCGGAGATAGTAAGCCTCCGGAAGTCCTAGTCATTGAGATTTCAAACTTAAGGATGAACCCAAAAGAAAAATTTTAAGACTTTAATCAAAGATTCTTAACACTTAAAAACCGAATCCCTACAGATTCCATGTCTGCCGAGAATCTCATAATAGCATACTATACTAAAGCTTTGCATCAAAGTATATCTATTTGGGTTAAACGATATAAGAAATCCACGTTGTTAGAAGCCTTCGAGGAGGCCATCCAGATTGAAAAAGACATTCTTATTCTAAAAGACACCGCTAGCAACGAAACAGAGACTAGTTCATCTTCCAAAAAGAAGATCAAAATCCTCCCTAGACCTACTCAAAATAAAATACAACCTGAAAGCTCTGATTTAGAAAACTTAACTAAAGTTGTTCAAAAACTGTCAAATCAAGTTATAGAATTGAAAAGGATGACCGAAGAAGCTTCCTCGAACAAAGGGCCTTACAAGCCCCCGTTCCGGAAGCCTTTTCCCACCAACCGACCTAATCCAACCACCGAGGGCCTTAATCTAGAAAGTCTGCAATTCTCCCTTCAAACAATTCTAGAAGCCCAGGATAACTTGATGCCTCCTAAGATTCCTGAGGAGGTAGTTGAACAAGAGACAGTTCAAGAAGAGGAGTCTCCTCCAAATATTTTTGGACACTTCTCGGATAGCATCTTTCAAGCTAACTTTGAGACAGTCCATCCCTATAATACTAGGAGTAAGACAGCGAACAAACCTTCTGCCGAAAACACTACGACTTTGCCTCCAAAGCAATCTAAACCAGCTGAGACTAAACAGAGTCATGTGAAACCCAACTTAGATTATGATGTAGTTGAAGATCTTAAAAATTTAAGGGCTAACATTTCTGTTTATGAGTTACTAAAATTTCCATCTTTGTTACAAAAAATGTTGCAAAACATCGCAGAGAATGGTAAAAATGGTAATTCAAGTGGTAACAAGGTTGTTCAAAACAAAGTTCCTCAGAAGACTTCAACTAAGAATAATCCTGATCCTCAAGACAAAGAAACCCTTCCTATAAATAATGTAAATAATGTAGATAAAGTAGCTTTAGAAACTATGAGTAAAAAGCCACAAGCTACCACCCTTAGCACTCGTAGAAATGTACCTCCATTTTTGTTAACTTTCGAAATCTTTAACAGAAACGTGCATAATTGTATGGTAGACTTAGGAGCATCATCCAATGTGATGCCATGGTCTGTGTGTCAGAATATTAACATTGAAGTTCAACCCTCCACCTTAAAAATCATACAACTTGATCGAACCAATGTTAAAGTTATAGGCGAATTAAAGAATGTGCTTATAAGATTATCGTCTAACCCCAAAGTTCATCAAGTCATTGATATTATTGTTGTGGATATTCCAGAAGTGTATGGTCTATTTTTAAGCAAGGACTGGTCGAAGTAGCTACATAGCTATTTCGCGATAGATTGGTCTCACCTATGGATTCTAGAGAACGGCAAGCCCAACAAGATCAAGGTAAATCGTGAACGCTACCTTAAGTTCACAGTCACAGATTTGAACGATCCCAACGAACCATTACACCTTCTGCTGATTCACCCGAAGTACAAGGGATGGATACCTTTTTCGACAATTTCATGGCCGAGGCTTCAGCTATCACAAATCCAGAACAGCAGTTCGAGATTGTAGCATGCATGCAGCCAACAGCTTCCACACAACAATCTCATGCACCCGATGAAAATCAAATCTGGTCTCTTTATTTCGACGGGTCAAAGTCCAAAGAAGGAGATGGTGCAGGCTGCGTTATTATCGATCCGGCAGGTAACAAAACATTGATTGCATGTAGGCTAGAATTTGAATGTACTAATAACACTGCAGAATATGAGGCTTTACTGCAAGGTCTCATAAAAGCTTTAGATATGAACATTCAAAACTTGACTGTCTTTGGAGATTCTGAAATAGTGGTTAGACAGGTAAGAGATTCTATCCACTATCTATCTCCGCATCTTAAAAGCTACCAATCCGACGTATGGAATTTAATGAATAAATTTTCTGCTTTCAATATAAATTCTATTCCTAGATTGAATAACTCTGAAGCTGATCTATTAGCTAACGTAGCTTCCAAACTCTTTCCTGCAGAAG
>JZKD02S1673995.1:257504-271983 GCA_000966675.3 Picea glauca
TCCAAGGGAAGGCTCTTGGACCCTCACAAGCTTGCTCTCCTTACAACAAAGAAAATGAAAATGGTGGTGAAAGAACTCTTTGCAAATCCACTCAATGGAGAGGTGGATTGCTCAAGGAAATGGTGCCAATGTGTTCTTGTCAAGGATAGAGTCCTTAAAACAATATAGGCAGCATAACATTACTTTGAATTCCTTGAGAAAATGAGGTGCATTCATGGCTTTTTATAGCATTGCATTGGGTTATTATGTAACTGCTTTGTAGTGTGAAAAGAGGCCATTTAGGGCACTATTAGGTCTTTGACCAGCCCACCATTCGGATCCAGCCCGGATTTGGAGGTCAAATTAGCTTGGGAGCTGAACCATAAGTGGTTGGGAGGCTGACCACATTCATAAATGCGTCGTTTAGCAGGTGCACGGATTTTTGCGCTAACAACCGAGCATCATGCGCGTATGCGCGCTTGCTACGTTCCTCTTCCGCGCATGTGTGCGCGCGCCTAACTTCTATAAAGCGCTCTTCAATTTTTCACTACTTTGTATAGCTTTTGACCTTTTTTGAATGTTGTGAGATTAATTCAGGGCCATGAATGACTTCATTACTGTTTGACGATGCTGAGTTCTTGTCGCCATGTGCGGACGAAATTTCAGTGATAACAGATGCCCCCTGATGGATGAGGTTAGGAGCATACATATAGCTGAAATCCATCAATGTTTCTTCTATAGAGAATGTTGTTGTAAGATAGAGAAATAGTGGGATCGTTCAGAGTGATCCATTGGAGAAAAAAGAAACCGGTAGGACCCGACCTTCTATGAGGTGCGCAAAATAGAAAACTGTGTACAAACGAGGCGGGCATGCCCCATGCTCGTGTCATGTAACTCTGAAAAAATATGATTGAAGTGTTGGTGTAGACAACTGCAGCGCCCTCGGGGGCAGTGATGAAAAAAGGAAGAAGACAATTCTGTAAAGGAACATACTCTGAATAATAGGAAATGATCGCGGTAATAAGTATCGGCGATTATGCGAGCATTGATGGCCCTACCAAGTTCAGAGGTCTTCAAAAAATGAGAGAAATAACTGCAATAGTCACAAAGTAAGACCCACCATAACATGAGAAAGTGTTGGCATCGAATGTTATAGGGGCCAATGACAACAGGGAGCAATGGTGTTTCACCCTGTGCCATCTGAGATCTCTCATTGAATGGAGAATGAGAATCAAGATATTGTCGCCCTTCCTGAAAATTGTGTTGATGTCGACAAAAGGGGAACACGACTCCCAAAAGAAAAGGGCTTCATGGAATCTACTGAGGTGAGGAAGTGGCAGAGGTACATGGACGAAGTCAAGAAGTGGGAAGACTCAATACTACCCTTGTTTGGAGGATGTATGAGATAAAGAGTGGCCACAACCGTGTAATGAGGTCGAATGTTGATGCAGGAGCATCGTCAACTTCATCAAGCAAGCCAGTGTGGAGCGGGAGACAGCTGGATAAGCCTGCACAAACTTTGAAATTGCCTTGGGATTGTTGAAAAAATCTTAAATGAGTCATTTAAGATAGGGCGCCTTTGTATATTATAATGGACCTTGAGCGGATAGCTCTCGTCCTTAGGTAGATAGTCGGCATTTAATAGATTTAATGCTGGTAGATAGGAATTGAATTCTAGATTTGATAGCTTTAGAGCGCAAGAGGGAAACGGGATATAGACACCCTCATTGTATCATTGTAACATTAGTCTGAGCACATTAGCTAGAGCAAGCAGAGAACTGTATGAAGAACACCCATGTACAGACATTTGACTTAATAGAAGAAAGCTTTGATTCAAATTCATGGTTTGTGTTGTTCTTTGTGTAGTGATGTTATGCTCCTGAATGTTTTCTTTCTGCTATACATTTGCTTTTATATGCTGTGTATGTGATTTCATGGTTTTATTGAAGTCTGAAGAGAATAAGAAATTAGTTTCAATTGTTTCTCTATTTGAGCCAGAGGATTCCTGCAAGGAGTGCAGTTGAATTTTTCCGCAAGGAGTGCATTGACAAAAGGGTTCAGATAGAGATAACTTTTGTTCTAAGTTCCCAGAAGCGCAGTTAGGCATAGTTCCGTGCAAGGAGTGCGCAAGCCAGAGAGAGAAATCTCAGAGTTGCGATTCTGAGTGAAGCATTGAAGGACTGCTGCTGCAGGAGTGCACAGAGTCAAGAGACTTCAACACTTAGTCAAGGTTGAAGTTTTGTCGCAAGGAGTGTGTGCAAAGAGTTCTCTTTTTCCTAAGAGACTTGGAGTTGTGGGAAAGTTCAGGAAGGATAGGCCTTCGAGTTCGTCGAAGGACGGTATAGACAAAGTCGTGCCTGGAAGGCTTGTAAGGAGAGTCGCAGGTTTGCGCACAGGGTGAGCAGTTCTATGGAAGAGTGTCTCGTCATTTCGTGGAATTCATTTGGAAGGGACAGACGGTCAGAATCCTCCGAGGAGATTTTATGAATCACTGTGAGTCGTTAGATCTCGCGTAGGTGCAAGGAGGTTACAGTGTAAGTGTGCAGAATATTCGATGCTCAGGTGGGAGGAGAGCCATTGATCCAAGCCAGTCAGGGTCGTTGGATCCATCGTGAGATCACCTATCGGGATTTCGCGAGAAAAGAGTCGAGGATTTGGTCACGGGAATCACGATATTGTGATAAGCGATATCCCGACAGTTGAAGGACAGTGTGGGCCATAACGAAGTCGGGGAGTGGAGGACAGGTGGCATAAGTCATCGGGAACTTGCCGAGAGAAGTTTCGAAACTTGGGCGATAGGATTCGCGATCTCGCGAAGTCCGAAGTCCCGAACGAGGAGACGGGACCATTGACAGGCCAAAGCCGCGAGCTCATCGGAGTTTCGGCATATCGGGACTCGGGAGTCTGAGAACCGAGTAATTGGTATCGCGAGTAGCGAAGTCGCAATAGAGCCAAAGTCTCGATAGAGGAAAGAGGAAGTCAACATTGACTGACACATCGGGTCTCGGGGTTTTGAGAGCCCAGTTATCAATAGAGAACTTGCGAAGCCGCGAGTTCCAATCCTCCGATAAGTAGAGGAAGGAGGATCGCGAGAGAAGAGAATCTATGGGTGTAGATTTCCTGATAGGGAAATAGAAGGACCTTAGAGTTCTTCGGGACGAGGAGAAGAAGATCCTGTGAGAGCGGTCGTGCTCCGAGGAGTGCGGTTGCATCAGGTTTGGTATCAGAGCAAGGTTGTTCTTTGCTATCTGTAGCAGAGAAGAAGAGGAATTCACCATGCCACCCAGAAGAGAAAGGCAGTCACCTGATCCAGAGGATAGGGAGGTACGGAGAAGAGGCAGGCCGGTAGGAAATCCAGAAATGGAGAGACAGATGAGAGATCTCCGAGAAAGACTCGAGGACATGGAGATAGCTCAAAGATGCACAGCTAGTGCAGGAGATCTTAGTGATTCAGACAGTGAAATAGAGGCTGAACGCGAGGAGGAAGTTACAGCCGAAGATGCATCAATAGAGTGATTGATTAAAGCCATATCCAGAATGGGTGCAAAGGCCAAGATGGACATTCCAGTCTATGAGGGGAATCTGGATGCAGAAGAGCTATTGGACTAGATTAGAGCTCTTGACACGTACTTCGATTATGAAGATATCGAAGAGGATAAGAAGATCAGACATGCTGTCACGCGCTTGAAGGGACATGCAGCATTATGGTGGGACGAGTTACAAGCAGATAGACACTGCAAAGGCAAGTAGAAGATCAAGAGTTGGGATCGAATGATTGCAAAGATGAAGGCGAATTTCATCCCAAGAGACTATCAAATTACTCTGTTCAGGAGGATGCAGAACCTAAGACGGAAGTTGATGATAGTGAAAGAATACACTGAGGAATTCTATCGAATGAACATCAGGGCAGGTCATCGGGAGAGCGATGATGAGAAGGTTTCCAGATATCTAAATGGTCTGAGATATGACATTTAGGATGAATTGAGCATGGTTACCGTCGAGATGGTGGAGGATGCGTATCAGATGGCTTTGAAAGTTGAGGAGAAGTTGAGCCGAAAGCAAGGTCAGCAGGGTAGAGGCAGAAGTCAACCCAGAGGCAAGGCAGTTGCCCAGGATAAATACCAGAAGCCCAAGGGGGAATGGAAGAAACCTTAGGGTAAAGTTGAAAGAGGTGGAACATCACAGAGAGGACCATACATAGAACAGAGAGGACAACATACAGAGCAGGGAGGAGGATATGTTGACGCAAACACTTTTCCTCGTACTAGAGGTAGAGGAAGAGGAAGAGGAAGAGGAGGAGTAATCACATGTTTCACATGTGGGAAGAATGGGAACAAGTCATTTGAGTGTCCAGAAAAGAAGAAGGATAGTGGAGAATCTCACATCGTCGAGGCACAGAAGCGGGATGTTGAAGCTGAAGACACAGAAGGCGGAAGGTCGTTGATGATGCGTAAAGTTCTCTTAACACCCAAGAAGGAGGTAGAGGACCCAGCTCAAAGGACCAGACTTTTCAGAACATCTTGCAAGACCAAGGATTGGGTATGCAAGGTTATCGTGGACAGCGGTAGCACAGATAATCTCGTTTCAACTGAGATGGTAGAGAAGCTAGAACTGGAGACAACTGATCACCCGAGTCCATACAAATTTTCATGGCTACAGAAGGGACATCAGGTGAGTGTCACTAAACAGTGTTTAGGTGAATTCAAGATAAGGGGATATAATGATAAATTACTCTGTGATGTCATTCCCATGGATGTGTGTCATTTATTGCTGGGTAGACCATGGAAATATGACAGAAATGTGATTCATGATGGGAGAATGAACACATATACCCTAGAGAAGGATGGGAGGACACACAGGTTGCTTCCGATAAAAGATAAGGAGGTGAAGCCAGAAGTAAGTAACACAATACTTCTCATGAGTGGGAAGGAGCTTCTTATAGAGATGAAGAAGAAAGAAGATCCACAATTCTTTATGGTCAGGAAACCGAGGATTGTTCTGACTAGCACAAGAGTGGATGATTTTCCAGATGAGATTCAAGAACTACTGGAAGAGTTTGCTGACATCATAGTGGACGAATTACCTCATTCGTTACCACCAATGAGAAGTGTGATTCATCACATAGACCTCATACCAGGAGCTAGTTTACCGAAAAAAACTGCGTATTGGTTGACGCCGCAAGAGAATGAGGAGGTTAAGAAGCAGATCCAGGAGTTGTTGGACAAAGGATTGGTCAGAGAAAGCTTGAGCCCATGTGTTGTTCCAACAGTACTCAGTCCAAAGAAGGATGGAGGTTGGAGAATGTGTACCGACTCAAGGGTGATTAACAAGATAACCATCAGGTACAGGTTTCCATTTTTGAGAATGGATGATCTGATGGATTGCCTGAGCGGGGCAAAGTATTTTTCAAAGATATATTTGAAAAGTGGATATCACCAGATTCGCATGAGAGAGGGTGATGAATGGAAAACAACATTCAAGACAAACGAAGGTTTGTACGAATGGTTAGTCATGTCGTTTGGTTTGACGAATGAACCAAGTACCTTTATGAGGCTAATGATTGAAGTCCTGAGGGAATTCATCGGGAAGTTCGTCATTGTGTATTTGGATGACATACTGATTTACAGTAAATTAGAGGCTGAGCATTTGAAGCATTTGGCTATAGTGATGAGGAAGCTGCAGCAGGAGAAGTTGTTGATTAATATGAAGAAGTCCTCATTTATGAAGATAGAGATCATTTATTTGGGTTTTGTTATTTCATGGAATGAGTTGAGGATGGATCCGGATAAGGTATAAGTAATTAAGAATTGGCCCTCACCGAGAAATGTTTTTGAGGTGAGAATTTTTCATGGTTTGGCTAGTTTCACCGGAAATTCATCAGGAATTTCAGTGGAATTAGCGCAGCGATGATGGATACAGTGAAGAAGCGGCATAAATATTTTCACTGGATAGCAGAGGCTGAGAAAAGATTCAATCTGTTGAAGCGAAAGATAACAGAACAACCGGTTTTGGTGTTACCGGATTTTCAGAAAACATTTCAGGTGAAATGTGATGCAAGTGGATTTGCCATAGGAGCGGTATTGAGTCAGGAAGACAGACCGATTGCATATTTCAGCGAGAAGTTGGATGAGGCGAAGATGAAATACTCCACGTACGATAAAGAATTTTATGCTATCATACAAGCGCTGAAGAAATGGAGGCATTACTTGATCCCGAAAGAATTTGTATTGTATAGTGATAATCATGCATTGCAGTTTGTGACTCAATAGGAGAAGTTGAATCAGAAACATGCAAAATGGGTAGAGTATATGCAGAATTTCACATTTGTGATTAAGCATATTTCGGGTACTGCTAACAAAGTGGTTGATGCTTTGAGCAGGAAATGTTTGCTGATGCAGGAGTTCCGAGTCAAAACATTGGGTTTTGAAAATCTCAGGGATATGTACGCAGGTGATACAGATTTTTCAGAAGCGTATGAAGCAGCTGAGAATCCAGTTCTCAAAGATAGGAGTTCTTGGATAGATTATATGATCTAGGAGGGATTATTGTTCAGAGGCAATCAATTGTACATTCCGAAATGCTCCATGAGGGAGAACTTGTTGAAGGAGAAACACAGTGGTGGATTAGCAGGACATTTCGGTCATGACAAAACATTCGTGAAGCTGAATGAATCATACTTTTGGCCAGGAATGCGAGCAGATGTCAAGAGGTTTGTTGATAGGTGTAGATTTTTCTAGCATTAGAAGGGGAGAAAACATAATGCGGGGTTTTATCAGCCATTTCCATACCAGAGAGGCCATGGGAGGCGATTAGCATGGATTTTGTATTGCGGTTGCCGAGGACACAAAGAGGTGTTGATTCCATCTTTGTAGTGGTGGATAGGTTTTATAAGATGGCACATTTCATTCCATGTCAGAAGACCAGCGATGTGACTCATATTGTGAATTTGTTCTTCAAGGAGGTCGTTCGACTTCATGGATTACCGAAAAGCATAGTTTCGTACAGGGACACAAAATTCATAGGGAATTTTTGGAGGACCTTATGGAAGAAGATAGGAACTAACTTGGCGTTTAGTTCTACTTATCATCCTCAGATGGATGGACAAATGGAAGTGGTCAACAGAAGTCTAGGAGACTTGCTGAGAAGCTTGGTGACAGAGTACCACAGCAGTTGGGATAATATCTTGCCACAGGCAGAGTTCGCATACAACGACTCAGTGAATCGAAGCACAGGGAAAAGTCCATTTCAGGTTGTATATGGAATGTAGCCGAGAGGATTTTCTGAACTGAGGGATTCAGAACAAACTACGACTAGCAGTGCTAGTGCAGGAGAATTTGCTAAGGCAATAAAGGAACTTCACAGTCAGGTGAAGGAGGGACTGTTGAAATCAAGCCAGGAGTATAAGCGTAGAGAAGATCATCATTGGAGACAACTTCAGTTTGAAGTTGGAGATTTAGTTCTGGCACATTTGAGGAACGAAAGGTTCCCAAGGGGAACACACAATAAGCTGAAGATGAAGAAAATCGGACCATGTAAGGTCTTGAGGAAATTCGGGGAAAATGGTTATGAGATTGAGCTGTCGGATGACATCAGAATATCTCCGATATTCAATATTGCAGATTTATACCCATACAAGGTTGGAGAAGTAGAGACTGCAACTGAGCAACCAGCAATCCAGTGGATGAAGCAAATGTCGATAGCAGAGAACCCACAGATGGAGTGCATACTGGACAAGAGAGTGGGTAAGAAGACCAGGAGAAGGGAATACTATGAGTATCTAGTCAAATGGAAGAATCACCCAGTGGAAGATGCCAGCTGGGAGAGCGAAGCAGTGATACAAAAGCATGGACATACCGTGCAGGAGCTCATGGACAGGAGCCCATGAAAATTTTCAAGCCGAGGAGTATGATGCAGGAGCATCGCCAACTTCATCAAGCGAGCCAGCGTGGAGCGGGAGACAGCTGGATAAGCTAGCGCAAACTTTGAAATTGCCTTGGGATTGTTGCAAAAAACTTAAATGAGTCATTTAATATAGGGTGCCTTTGTATATTATAATGGACCTTGAGCGGATAGCTCTCATCCTTAGGTAGATAGTCGGCATTTAATAGATTTAATGTTGGTAGATAGGAATTTAATTCTAGATTTGATAGCTTTAGAGCGCAAGAGGGAAACGGGATATAGACACCCTCATTATATCATTGTAACATTAGTATGATCACATTAGCTAGAGCAGGAAGAGAAGAGCAGGTAGAGAACTGTATGAAGAACACCCATGTACAGACATTTGAGTTAATAGAAGAAAGCTTTGATTCAAATTCATGGTTTGTGTTGTTCTCTGTGTAGTGATGTTATGCTCCTTAATGTTTTCTTTCTGCTATACATTTGCTTTTATATGTTGTGTATGTGATTTCATGGTTGAATTGAAGTCTGAAGAGAACAAGAAATTAGTTTCAATTATTTCTCTATTTGAGCCAGAGGATTCTTACAAGGAGTGCAGTTGAATTTGTCCGCAAGGAGTACGTTGACAGAAGGGTTCAGATAGAGATAACTTTTGTTCTAAGTTCCCAGAAGCGCAGTTAGGCACAGTTCTGTGCAAGGAGTGTGCAAGCCAGAGAGAGAAATCTCAGAGTTGTGATTCTGAGTGAAGCATTGAAGGACTGTTGCTGCAGGAGTGCGCAGAGTCGAGAGACTTCAACACTTAGTCAAGGTTGAAGGATTGCCACAAGGAGTGTGTGCAAAGAGTTCTCTTTTTTCTAAGAGACTTGGAGTTGTGGGAAAGTTCAGGAAGGATAGGCCTTCGAGTTCGTCGAAGGACGGTATACACAAAGTCATGTCGGGAAGGCTTGTAAGGAGAGTCGCAGGTTTGCGCACAGGGTGACGAGTTATGTGGAAGAGCGTCTTGTCATTTCGTGGAATTCATTTGCAAGGGACGGACGGTCGAAATCCTCCAAGGATATTTTATGAATTACCATGAGTCGTTATATCTCGCATAGGTGCAAGGAGGTTACAGTGTAAGTGTGGAGAAGATTCGACGCTCAGGTGGGAGCAGATCCATTGATCCAAGCCAGTCAGGGTCGTTGGATCCATCGCGAGATCGCCTATCGGGATTTCGCGAGAAAAGAGTCGAGGATTTGGTCACGGGAATCGCGATATTGCAATAAGCGATATCTCGACAGTTGAAGGATAGTGTGGGCCATAGCGAAGTCGATGAGTGGAGGACAGGTGGCATAAGTCATCGGGATCTCGCCGCGAGAAGTTCCGAAACTTGGGCATTAGGATTCGCGATCCCATGAAGTCCGAAGTCCCGAACGAGGAGATAGGACCGTTGACAGGCCAAAGCCACGAGCTCATCGGAGTTTCGGCATATCGAGACTCGGGAGTTTGAGAACCGAGTAATTGGTATCACGAGTAGCGAAGTCGCGATAGAGCCGAAGTCCCGATAGAGGAAAGAGGAAGTTAGTGTTGACTGACACATTGGGTCTCGGGGTTTTGAGAGCCCAGTTATCAACAGAGAACTTGCGAAGCCGCGAGTTCCGATCCTCCGATAAGTAAAGGAAGGAGGATCGCGAGAGAAGAGAATCTGTGGGTGTAGATTTCCCGATAGGGAAATAGAAGGACCTTAGAGTTCTTCGGGCCGAGGAGAAGAAGATCCTGTGAGAGCGGTCGTGCTCTGAGGAGTGTGGTTGCGTCAAGTGTCAGGGGGACGACAAGACTAGTGATAAGTTGTGCCAGAGGCGGGACAAAGTGAACAAATTCAGAGGGTAGGGGGAAGTGACTTGTGGGGTACTCTGAAGAGATGGACGATGTCGGCAAGGGTAGATGATAAGTAATGCTCCAACCAAGGGTGACATGGGTTACGTGTGGCCAAAAGGAAGCAAGTCGCCAACAGTGACGACAAAAAGAGAATGGAATGACTAGAAATAAAGGCATTTGTACAATAAATAATGAATAATTGGGGAGAAATGTACAAATACAGAAACGGGTGCCCCTGTGTGATATGGGTGGCCCACGTAGGGCATAATGTGTTTGGAAGACTAACGAAGGGTGGGGGCCCCATTGGTGAGTTTTTGTATGAGGTAGGTGAAATGAAGGTAGGTTCGCAGATGGGAAAACTGATTATGGATGAAATGAAGGGTTCATGATACTGCGGAGGTGCAGGTAAAAAATAGAACCGTAAAGAGATAATCTGGGAGTCCGTGTGGGAAAGCTAGAAAAATGAGGAGAAGGAGTATGTGGTTGATTCGCGACATGATGAAAGACTATCGGGACTCCCATCCCTAAAGGGTAATGAAAAACAATATGAGTGTCAAAAGTGCCAAAAGGTGCTATGAATGGGACAACTCATGTGGGTAAGAATGCTACCGGGTAACAGTACCGAAGATGCAAAATGGAGGTGTGGGTACTACAGAGCCAGGAATGGGGATCCTAGAGGTAAACATCAGAGGGGTGACTGGAAATGAAAGTACGATATAATGGGAAAGACTACATGCCAGTGTTGAGTATATACCTGAAGGGGTTGTGTGGATGGATGATGATCAATTACCTGCACACATGAAAACCAAATACCCAAAGTGAACAATATCTGAAGAGAATCAAAGATATGAGCATGTGTTTAATAAATGTGACTATGCGCGTGCGTACCTGACCATGATATGAAAAAAGGCACCCCGGGGGCTCAGGATAAAAAGCGACCCAGGGACTGATGTGATGTAGGTGATGGGATGTTGATCCCGTGGCTGAAGACGGTTTGAAAAATGGATGCCTTGGGCTCCCGGAATGGTGAGTGGAAGGTTGGGAAAAGGCCTATATATAGCTGTAGGGCCCACATTGCCACCTCATTTGTACCTGCTGCAATAGTGACTGGACGAGCAGTTTTCAGAGGAGATTTGGAGATTGGGGGAGGACGAGGCATCCGATTGAGGAGTTGCGAGTATCAGGTTAGTGGTCTGATCATCCTGCATAGAAATAGGTTTTCAATTTTTGGGCAGGGTTTGTACGGAGGGCCGTACAGGGGTTTTTAGGGGGTGTGGGCCCCACATGCGTGGGTGATTCGGTGAAAGACGCGCATACATGTGCACCTATTTCCGAATATACGCGCATGGGTGTGCTATAGGGAGAATTTAAGGCATGCCTGCAAGGCGCGCCAGTGAGTTAACAGGCGCAAACTAGTGCGCGCATGTGGGCTTGACAGGTGCGCACCTATGCCCAGCTGTATGGTGAACAGGTGCGTGCCTGTGAAGCAAACAGATGTGCACTGATGCGCACCTGTGCAGTGTACAGGCACGCATGTATGCATTCTTGTGTAATGAACAGGTGCGCATATATGCGCGCCTGTGTAATGAACAGGCACACATGTGTGTGCGCCTGTGGGTAACAAAAACCGTGCCTAGGAGGCAAGGTTGAAGGGTAAAAAATGAGTCTTTTTGATGTTGTTGATGGTTGCATGAGCTGACGTAGGGCTCTGTGTTGTCTGCAGGTGGACAGTGGTGACGATGCCAGTGTGGTGGCGAGAGAAAGACTGGGCCCAGTTGCAAGATGTTGTGGCCATTGAGGGGTCTGGCGTGCATGTGACTTTGGCAACCTGTGGGTTGGTAAAGTTTTTTGAGTGCCCATTGATACGGGCATAGGAGTATTTGTTGCAGTTCCTGATCCAGATGTGGAGTCCAAAGCTGCACTGCTTCCTCGTACGAGGAGATTAGATCCCCTTCACTGTGGTGGAGGATATTTATTTTTTGACTGGGCTCCCCTTTCAGGGAACGCCCCTACCGACAGAGTCGGTGCTGCCGAGGACCATTTTGTTGGTCGATATTGGCCAGAGATACTGCTCAGGTCGGGACTTTATGTCTGGGACTGTGGTGAGTATCTGTGCGATAGACTCCCTGGCACATCGTTGTATAGCGGCAATGATTGTTCGGATATATGGGTCACTTGTGACCCAGCAGATTAGTGGTGGCCAACTATTGGTGTTGGAGAGAGTGTTGGACGGTGAGAGGTTCGCTTGGGGGTTGACGCTTCATGCTAGGATGGTGGCACAGTTGGACCACTGTCGGTTCACTGGTGGAGGAGAGTTTGCTTTCTGGTCCATCCTAGTGGCCTGGTTTTTAGAGAGGGTGCCGATGTTTCGCCCGAGGATCTTACTGGAGATGTTGGGGGCACGAGAGCCGCAGTTGAGGCGGTGGTCTACAGTTTTGCTTCGTCACAGTGGTGGCGAAGGTGGCCACTTCTTTTCAGCAGAGGCAGCACAGGTGTGGCGGCAGATGTCGTAGGTGATACTGCGGTACTCCTATGTTGGGGTGGACTTCTGGGGTGACCCGGACATGGTGCTACCTCCAGGGGAGGTGTTTGACCGTCGAGGTATGTTTAGTATTTGGTGTGCATGTTTGTGGATTATGTTGTTTTTTGAGATATCAGTCCATATGTATATGATATAGATGTTGATATTATCTATTGTTGTTGTTTTTTTCATGTGCAGATGTGGCACCTCGCGGGCGGGAGGTAGAGATGCAGAGAGCGTCGGCTCGTCGAGAGCCGGAGAGACTACCGCATGGAGAGAGACGTCGGCAGGAGGATGTCGCGAGGCGACCAACTGAGCCAGAGAGGGTAGCGAGGAGGCACCGGTTCAATGACCCTAGTGTGGGGCCATCACACACTCCTCCGGTGGTGGCCGGAGTAGATTTTGATGACATACGCCATCGTCTAGAGACGGTTTTACAGGATGTGCATGAGGGCATGTGGACGCGCATCCAGGACGAGAGTTTCCTGGAGCAGTGTGTGGGGGTACCGCCACCATGGCGGTCCATAGTGCGGCAAGCAGCAGTGCTGGCTGCTATGATGAGTGGACTCCTGCCGCCGGGGCAGGAGGGTCCTGTGGGTGGACCACCACCGCCTGGGGCAGGTGGTGGTGGGCCGCCACCGCCTGAGGGAGGAGCAGGTGGGGGTGCGATAGAGGCACCATGAGTGATGCATGATGTATATCTTTGTTTTTGTTGTATATAGGCTAGTGAGCCCATTTTTTGTACCGAGGTGCTGCATTGGCCTGTGGATACATGTATTTTTGTATGTAAACATTCGGATGGCCTGATGGGATTTTATATATACATGAGTATACATATTTTGAGATTCATCTGGTGTCTACATGTGTTTTTTGCTGATGAGTTTGATGATTTCTATTCTATATATATGCTGTGACAGGATTTGTGAAATGTTTATGTATGTGTATATTGATGTGATATATGCCAATCTAACACCATGTTAGCTATGTGATCTGTTAATTGATTCAATTGTCTTGGAATATGCGTAAATGTAATGGAATCAAAATGTCGAGATAACAGTCTAACCTGCAGGTATTTGTGAAAGAGGCACGGATCGTGTACATGGTATACATTGTTGAGCTGGAGAACGACTAGTTGAGAGTCGAGGAAGATACTAAGGTGACAAATATGATGATGTTGGGCGTCAGCCAGGAGGCCAATGACCGCAGTGTATTCGGCTTGGTTGTTGGTTGCTAGCCCCAAACATATGCCGCTTGAATGTAGCATTTCGTGTGAGGGGGTGTAGAGAGCCCAAGCAGCCGAAGCGAGACTTTTTGTCCAACGGTTGGTGGAGGAAGCATCTATCAATAGCACAAGGGATAGTTTAGACGTGAGGGCAGGAGAAAAAAGATTAAAAAACAGTAAAAAGAAGAAATAACCTAAAGTAGAATGACTATTTTTAAGCGTAAAATTTCTTGAGATACAACCCATTGACAGGTTCTTTGAGAGAGAGGCCTTCGGGGGAGGCCAGGATGTATGCACCTTTGGTGAGGCAATGTTGGATAATGTAAGGGCCATGCCAAAGTGATTCGAATTTGTCGTGGCCAAAGGTATCATGAGCAATATCATAAGCCAGGACGAGGTCACCTTCGTGAAACGATCGAAGGTTGACATGGCGATCAAAGGTAGCCTTGGATCGTTTTTAGCTGCCTCGTTGTTCTGTAAGGAAGATCGAAGATCTTCATCCAGAGACTCCAAGTTAAGCAAGCGCTGCTCCATTGGAGCAGTGTCAGGTAATAGCTCAATTGCGGTGCGTAAGGTGGGAATTTCGCACTCGATGGGAAGAGTTGCCTCGACCCCATGGACTAAATGGAATGGTGTGAAACCAGTAGCGGTTTTCACCACCATTCGATAAGCCTATAGCGCAGAAAATAACATATGATGCCAATTGGTTTTATGTTTATTAACCGTGCACTGTAACATGGTCTTGAGGACTTTGTTAACTGCCTCGACCTGTTCGTTTGACTGAGAGTAATATGGTGAGGCAAACTCGTGAGAGAAGCCTAACCGCAATGAGAGTTCGACGAAGATCTCATTCTCGAAGTGTTTCCCATGTTCGGACATGAGTTGGAGGGGTACTCCAAAACGGGATATGACGTGATTAAAGAAAAAATGTGCTGCAGTGTCAGCGGTGTTGTTGAAAGTGGGCATAGCTTCGGCCCATTTGGTGAAGTAATCAACGGCGACAA
>JZKD02S1673995.1:279831-293341 GCA_000966675.3 Picea glauca
TGAGGTAGGAATTTGATACCTTTCCCCAGTGGAGTCGCCAATCTGTTGCACCTTTTTCGTCACCTTGGTGAGCAAATAAGAGGTGCTTGCATGCCCAGTTGGGTCTTGCTGAGCAGGACAGCTATAGAGGAAAGAGTTAGAGAAAGAAAAACAAAACTACAAGAAAGAATTAAACTAATACAAACTAAAATCATAAGCATAGGGACATAAAGATAACAAAAACAAAAAGACCCATGTCACCAATATTTTTAAGCTGATCTATTGATGAAATCAAAGCACCAAGAAGAAAGGGGACTATGAGTCCCTTCTTCCTCCAATGGAAGGCTCTTGGACCCTCACAAGCTTGCTCTCCTTACAACAAAGAAAATGAAAATGGTGGTGAAAGAACTCTTTGCAAATCCACTCAATGGAGAGGTGGATTGCTCAATGAAATGGTGCCAATGTGTTCTTGTCAAGGATAGAGTCCTTAAAACAATATAGGCAGCATCACATTACTTTGAATTCCTTGAGAAAATGAGGTGCATTCATGGATTTTTATAGCATTGCATTGGGTTATTGTGTAACTTATTTGTAGTGTGAAAAGAGGCCATTTAGGGCACTATTAGGTATTTGACCAGCCCACCATTCGGATCCAGCCCGGATTTGTAGGTCAAATCAGCTTGGGAGCTGAACCATAAGTGGTTGGGAGGCTGACCACATTCATAAATGCATTGTTTAGTAGGTGCACGGATTTTTGTGCTAACAGTCGTGCATCATGCACGTATGCACTCTTGCTACATTACTGTTTCGCGCATGTGCACGCGCGCCTAACTTCTGTAAAGCGCTCTTCAATTTTTCACTACTTTGTATAGTTTTTGACCTTATTTTAATGCTGTGAGATTAATTCAAGGCCATGAATGACTTCATTACTATTTGACGATGTTGAGTTCTTGTCGCCATGTGCGGACGAAATTTCAGTGATAACAAGCATGTATATCGCAATGAAACATAACCTAAGTAAATAACTTGCATAAGAGAGTTATACATAAGACAATGCACAGGTAGATGTCTAGATATGGAAAATTACAAATAACTCACAAGTCAGATAAGGAAACACAACTTAAGTAAATAACCTGCACAAGAGAGTTATATATGCAAATATGACTATACAACAAGTTAAAAAAATGCACAAACTATTGGTGGGGCCCCCAGGTAGTCGTGGTACTACTTCAGCTTAAGAAACAATCACAATCTTAGTGCATCAAATTGTATTAAAACCATAATTGAGTTACAAGGGAAAATTCAGTATAGTAGCTATATTATCATGGTTGTTCTCATTCTGAGGGACCTCCAGTATTTATAGAGTTTAGATACAATTGATAGATCGACCACTAAAAGGGTCGACACTCTCCTACAACAAAAAATCATTAAGAACTAGTAACGAACATCATCTTCTAGCAAACTCATGCTCTCAAAATATAGGTCGAACGCAACTGTTCGAATCAAAATGTAATGAGACCCATAGCTGGAGGGTTCGAACGAGTATGAAACCCATGTTTCACATTCGCCAGGAGAGGTCCGCCAATATACCAACCCACAAACTTATTGTGCTCCGAGTTCCGTATCGAGGGTCGAATTAAGGGCCAGATCGAGGATTGGATCGAGGGTCGGATCAAGGGTCAGATCGAGGGCTAGATTTCGTTTTCGACTTGTTTCAATTAAAATAAAAGTGTTAATGGATTGTGCTCATTCAATTAAGGATAAACTTATCATAAAATCATCAAAATGAATACAACACATACCTTATGTTGATCCATAGAAAATTGATAGAAGAAACCTGATAATACCTTCAAAAAGGGATAATAGAGGTATGAATTGTATGATTCCCATGTTCAAAAAGAGACTTGGATCAAGGAAAAAATGGTCAAAACATGGAGTCATCAGCCCCCTTCATGGTTTTTTAAATCAAAGATTCTAATGTGGTCAATTTGACCAATTGCATGGAAAGGTAATGGATGGATTGATGAATAGTTCTCCCTAAAGCCTTTCATCCTGTTGATGGGTCCTAAATCCCTTTAACTCAATAGTAGGAACCAAACCCGCCACTGAGACCCAATTAGACTCTACATCATTTAATGGTGGAATGGTTCTCCAGATCTTGTGATATGGCCAATTAATCGATGGTCTTTACATAGTGATTGATAGGATGCCTTCCTGTGAAATCTCCTCCTTCAGTTTGAATGTTCTCTTTTTGTAGTTTATCTTATAGGTGGGACCAATACAAGATAAATGTCGGTATAAACCAGTTGGGTAACAAGGGGGGAAAGCTTAACTACTGAAGAAGGTTGAACTTGGGATAACCCACGTGCTCAAGCATGCAGACAATGATTCTTACACCTACAACAAGCCTAGTACTAATGCATTAACCTGTTGGTGTTCCAATTATTGACTGAGATATGATTATCGGAAGAAAGCATACATGCAATAAACAATGGCAAGAAAAATAGTTTCCTTAGCTCTAATCATCAATCACATATTAACACAACGATTTACTTTTCATCGTTAGAAACAAGAACTATAAAAATATTGAATTAGATTACTTATCAACAGATTCAGAGGCTCTTACTCATTAAAACATCCATTCATGAGATAAAATCAGAAATAATTCTTCTTCAGATCCAATCACACGCACTTTTGATGAAAACAGAAAACTTGTCTCTGGTCCTAAATAGGACTTCTCAATTAAGGTAGCTCTGAAATAGTTCTTTACAATCCAAAAATGAGGGGTCTTTGCAAAAACCATCGACCTCTTCTTACAGGTGGATCCCCTTATTTATAACATATTATTAACTAAAAATAACTATCAAAAGTCAATGCTAAGTAAAACAAAACATCGCTACATGGCGCTTTCATCACTCAGTCTTCTAAGAGTCATCAAATGATTTCACTTGAGTGGATGAATCTTCTCGTACTTTGACCATTTGACGAAGAGATCCTCACATGTCTTGGCATATGGAAATCTATGTCGGTCCATTGGGGCCGAAAGGATATCCTTTATCTCCACTGCCCGTGCCTGATACTTGATTATTCTAGAACTTAATTGTTGCAACATTGTCTGAGCCTTGATCGGATGTTCCATGAACTGTCGCACTTGACCTAGTGCCATGATCACCAGCTTTTCTATCTCTTCAGCCCATGATCAGTCTTGTTCGGCATGTAATTTGACTATGTCATGCAAGTCAACAAAGTCATCAGGTGTGTTGAATTATGGAAGTTAGATGTCTCTCATCACTCGGTTGATCTTGGTCCATCTCTTTTCGGATTCGACCCGTTTCTCTTGGATTTTCTGATGAGCTTCTTGGGCCATTTTCACCCAGTATTCAGCCGACTTCTTTATGCGGTCGATGCTACTATCCCTTAGTACCCGAATGTTGTTCTCTTCGACGTCTCAGCCCTGTTGAGCCACGTTTATGTAGTCGATCCTTTCCACTACTTGGTGTGCTTTCTCATACCATATTTCCATATCCTTGCACGTTGCCAGTGCCATGAGTGTGTCTTCTTGGAAATCGTCTATCCCTGCATTGAAAATGTGCCTCTCATTCGTAAATTTATTGTAGGCCTCCTGGAATTCGCTTCTCAGGAACACTGTGGCATGTGTGGAGTCCTGATAATATTTTGCCAAATGGTGTAGATGCTCCAACTCCTTCAGCGCAGTGGCCAGCTCCTCTTCATCCTTCCTTGCTCTATCCAAGGTGGCATCTGTGATTTCCATCCCAACACCCATAAGCTTGGACATCTTGGCATGCTACGTGCTAATCAATTTCTCCTCTGTGGTGATGAGGATGGAGTGATCCATAGTAAGCCTCCTCTTCTAGGTGGTTATTTTCATGATGGATTTCCTCTTTCGTTCATAAGATATGGCTTGTATATCAGCAACCTCATCCACGGGTTCGGGGATTTGTTGCTCTCCCTAGGTAAGTGTGTTTCCCAGGCTCCCGATGGTGCATATATGTTCAAGACTAGGTTCTGGAATCTCTTTTGTGTGTTCCAAAACTTTGGCCTCTGGTTATTTCTCATCGGGAGGTAAAGTACCGACTGAAATTGAAGCATCAGGGGCAGGGTTGGTACTTACTTGATAATAGGCTATTGAGATGTTGATTTCCTGCTGTGGAACTTCTTCTTCTTCTTCACCCGACCCTAGATAGTCCTTCGGGTTGTCCACTTGGGTCCCTGGTACATTGAGTAGCTCAGTGTCTAATACACTTTCAACCTCCTAGTCACTCTATGGAAGGCTTTAAATTTAAGCATCGAGAGCTATGGAAGATTCCTTCTCGGGTTCCTTTTCCTCTATGATCTACACTGGAGTCACCAGGGAAACCTATGAACTCTCCTCCTCATCATAGATCGTTATTAATTCATGGAGGGGGTTTCGTGCTCTTTCTCTCCCTAATTTCCTTGCTATCTCTGGATGAGCTGAAACATCCCCCAGTGATCCAACCTGTGGCATTGAAACTTCAGGGTTATCCAACCCGATGATCTCTTCAATTTGTATTGGTTCTGGGTCACTTGGACCTACCTAGCTTTCGATTGGGCTGTCGGTAGGGACCCTTGTCATTTCCATGAGGTTTGGGTCATTTTGTAGTTGATCACTTACTCATTGTGTGTGTTCCATTAGGAGCAATCCTCTTGCTTGTACCTCCAGTGTCATAGATAGTCCCCTGTTCTGCACCTTCGTTGCCTCCATTACTCTGATTTCTTCCCTGGCTCTGAGGGCCTCTTGAGACGACTTCTCTATTGTTGCCACTTGTTCATCCATGCTCATGGCCTTGAACCTGGTCATTTTTGGGTCAGCCATCCTTTGCACCACCTCGTCCTAGTCCTAGGCGTTCTCTGTGAATACTTCATCTTCGACCTTGTCATGAGCATACGTCCAGAAGGACGACACCTGTGAAGCATGTTGCAGGACCAGGCCCTTTGGATCGTACTTACAGAGTTGGCCTGTCGGGAATCTGAATTCAAGTTGGCTCAACCCTTCTTGTTTGGCTTGAGTTGTATCCTTTACCAAGTAGAACCCTACATGGAAACCATAGGGTATGAAAGCTCGTTTCTTTTCCTTGACCAGGGTGGCATTGTATCCCTGCAAGATGGTTTGATAACATATTTCTCCTACGACAAGTTGGCATGGGACATAAGCTGGTAGGAGATATGGTGCTCTGGTGGCCCTGAACACCCTGATGTAGGTGGCGTGCTCGTCTAAATACCAATGGCCTACCTTGGATATCATCTTCTTGGTTGTTGCCAATAGCCTTGGGCATTCCTTCTTAAAAAAAAAAAAAAATTCAGGCGATGAATTCATCATAGATGAGGGAGTAAGATTTCTTATACATTTTTTCCCATAGCACGTTGAAGTAGAGGTGGATCGGGAGCTCTGCAACATGCCATCTCAGATTCATGTCGGTAAAGACGTTTCTGGCGCACATGACATCGCGCAGGTATGAAGCCATGTAAAAATTTGGTGCTTCCCCTTCCTTTGGCACTTAGGCTTGCTACACACAGATGCTCAGTTGCTTGGAGATTATTTCTCCCCAGTTGACGCTGCACCCAGCGATCACAACTATGTATTCCAAAGGCATCCATGCCTCTGAAAACCTGGAGCAATATTTATCTCCGTACAATCGGCAGGTGAGAGCCATTAAATAGATGTATGGCTCCCTTAGGTTAATTGTCCCATACCAGCCAGTGCTCCATTTGGTAAACTTCTTGTCCTCCCTCCACCATGATTCCATCACTCAACTGGTGTCATGGAGTTCGTAGAATTTCACCACGAAGTTTGTGTTTAGCCGCTCCTTAGGGTCTCTAAGTTTGTAGTATTTCTGAACTTCTACCAGGAGGAACACTCTGACACATCCACCATTTTCATCATTGATTAAACATTTATGTGTGTCGATGTGGCTGATGCACCACTTTAGGACTTCTATGCAGGGAAAAATGGGGGTTTTGATTGCCACCATATGTAGATATGACTGTTGTATGTTCGGAAACACCTGGTAGTCGAGTGCCCTTACATCCAGATCACTATGTGGGACATATTCTGGGTATTCCTCTCGACTGATCTTGTTAAAGAGATATCCCCACTGTGGCAGTGCCATCTTGGACCCGATGCATGCCTCTGTATCGCCAAAGGCCATAGGATGGAAAAAACCTTCTTTTTTGTTGTCTTGACGGCAGGCTCCGACCTAGGGACGTACTCCAATTGCCTCGCGGTTCCTGGAGAAGAACCTTCGCCTGTCTCTGGTTCTTTTAGCTTTGGTTCTCTCGGCGAGCACCTAGTGGTCAACTTTCTTGGCAGCATTATTCCTGCAACTTAAGCAAAATTTCAAAGACTATGAAAAAAATGGATAAACACATATAAATTATAGCCATGTAAAATTTAAAGACTCGGATACATACCTCTGAAGCTTGTTAAAACCTGGTTATTTTGATAATCACGAGGTCGATACAGCCTTCGAGTTGCTTGTCTTTCTCCTTCGAACACTCTGGAATTCTCTTACGCGCAGAATGATTTTGTTCACAATGGCTCAAGAGATTTTAAACAGGAAAGATCTTACTGTGTCACATCATCCATTCAATTTGGGTTATGAGTGAATTTTCAATAAATCCACTGTCGAATCTCTAGAACTTAAATTCATCGTGGGTTGACGGCGGAGGCGCGGGTGGTGATGTGGTCTATCGATGATTTTAAACAGTTGTTTTGATTGGCGCATGAGGTAGAAAATAATGTAGGATCGGATATTAATTATCTCCTTAAATGCTCAAAATCTGATCATATCTAATGCTAAAACATCTTGTCGTGTCTCTCTTTCAGTGGGTGGATCGGGGATCGGGGTTGTGCTACGAACGTTTTCGTTGATATCCTCCTACAAAAATATCTGACGCCAATTGATCTTACCGTACAATGTTGATGTGGCAAAGTTGACCCGAAGGTGTGACTTGGACCTAGGGAACCAAGAATGACTCGGGATATAACTAGATCGTGCAACCCTCTTACCTGGTACAGACATGTGGCGTTGAAGACCAGTGACTTAATTCGCTTTTATTAATCGGAGTCGGGAATTTCCTTAAGTTATTATTTCTAAAACAAACCTTAGCTTTCTGATGACAAAAAGTTTCCAGGATCGACGATTGGCGATAAACATATCAAAGAGCTTTTCGATAGGCTCCCTTGAAAAAGTCTCGATGTCGAAAACACATCGGGGATCGGCGATTGGGAATAACTTTTATCGTGGTCAGAATGTTTGTTGTGATCCTTCTGGGTTTTCCTCGATTCCGATAAATCGTGTCGAGCATCGACTATCAGCGATATCTTTTTGTTCTTCGTTAACGTCTATCCCCCCCCCGTCTTTTACCAATGTCAAAGGGGAATCGACTATCGACAATATATTTATGCGAAAAACTTAACGCAAACCAAAAATTCATTTTGTTGATGTCGATGGAGATCAGTGCTCAGGGACTATGGTTTTCCAAGTGGTTCCTTTTTTCTTCTTTGAATTCCTTCCGATGTCAATCCTGAGGGCATTGGGTGAATTGTTTGACTGTCAATTCTTTATTTAGGTGTTAAGGTCTTTTTAGTCATGGGATTTCATAAGTTCAAGCAAACCTGAATAGGTGATGAGAATCATGAAAATAAGCAAAGACAAAACATTTCTCAAAATGAAAAGGAATCAGACAATGCAGAAGATCAAGTGGTACCCAAAAAGTAAAAAAATTGATAAATTATTTTTAGGGTGTGTTAAGTGCTCAACAAATGGTGACTTACTGGGTGAAATCAGAATATCTATTCCTACCTCGGGCTCAGTTGATGCAAAATCTGGTTAAGAACTTTACTGGTTTTTATCAAAGCCTCTTTTATCCTTGCATTTGAAATTCCATGGTTGGTGCATCTGGGCCTGCCTGTGGGGTTTTCAACCTTTATTCCACCTTCATTTCCTGTAACCCTGACTCACGCCCCCTTTGAAAAGAGTTGAGTAAATAATTCACTGGCACCAGGCCCTTTAGTTATCATCATTCACTTGCTACGATGTTTCTCCACTGTCAGCAAGTATCCATAGCCCCAACAAAGTCACCCCAACGTCACAGACCTTGCTCCACTGCCAGCGAGCATCTGCATACCCTCTCCTCCTGTGCACTCATTTGATATAGTTTATTTTATTTTGGCATAATGCCCTGAGCGAGTGGGAGAGGAGGACGTTTGTTATTTGCAAAATGAGATGGTTAAGGTGAATATTTTGCTAGCTTTGTCTTGAGGTATATGTAGTCCTTTCCAAGTTACCACCTTTCCCTTAAGGTTTTACCAGACCACCAGGTAAACACTTCATCACTTTTCCAAGGTTGTTCATTTGCACAGGTTAGATAGAAAACCCTTTAAAACAACCACAGGTCTCCCAATGCTCCTTGTGTTGTATGTAAGTGATGAGTTAGGAATAGATTTCATCATATCACATGAATTAAGGTCAACCAATGTCTTACTAAACACAAACTTAAAAAGCACAGAAGTTCTATAACAAGAAATAAAAAACAAAAATGGACTCCATGATCAACCTACCTCAAAACAAAACATCACAAAAAAACACACACATTTTTTATAATGAAAATATTGTTTTAGGGCTTGGCCATTCACAGGGAGGGCGTCAGGTTCCCCCCTCAGATTCTGCAACCGATACATTCCTACCCCAATTTTCTCGGCTACCTAAAAAGGTTCGAGCCATAGATTTTGAAACTTAGAATGTTTTCCCTTCGGCTCATTTTCTCTGTCCCATTTTAGGACTAAATCTCATACTTCAAAATTCTTCTCTTTGGCCCTATGATTATCAAACCACCTTTTAACTATCTACTGATGAGATATGAACTTTGATTTTTCTTTCTCCCTCTCTTTGCATGAGTAGGGTATCAATTCTTTGTCGTATAATTGATGAGGGTTGTCCTCTAGAATCCTGAGCAAGTTGAAGAGATGGAAGATATAACTCGTTCAGGAGAATGGATTCTTGTCCGTATACCAGAAAGTATGGGGAATTTCCTATAGATTCCTTGGGTGTTACTCGATAAGCCCATAAGGCATTATGGAGTGAACTGTGTCAATTCCTCTGGTTGTCTGCAATTGTTTTCTTTAATATCCTCACTAGGTTCTTATTGGTTGATTATGCTACTCTATTCCCCTGTGGATAATAGTTTGTAGAGTATCTTATTATGATTCCTTTGTCTAGAGAAAACTTTGTTAACGGGGTGGAAGAAAAGTAAGCGGCATAATCAAAAAAAAGGATGGAAGGCATACCGAACCTTCTGATTAGTTGTTGTTCTATGAATTGGATCACCACATTTTCATTTACATGAGTCAAAGGGATGGCCTCTTCCCATTTCGTGAAATAGTTTGTGGCAGTCAGTATGTATCTATGTTGTTTTGAAGAACTTGGTGTAGTTTATTCTATGATATCTAACCCCCATTTCTCGAATGGCCTGGAAACAGCCACAGGTTGGAGTGGGACAACTGCTCTCTTTTCCCTCCCTGCACTTATTTGGCAAGTTTTACAGTTTCTAGAATATGTGTGAGCATCCCTAAACAGAGTAGTCCAATAATAGACAACTCTCAGTATTTTGTGAGCAGTGGTGTTTCCTGTGAAATGTCCACCTACAGGACCATCATGGAGCTCCTTCAGAACTTTGTCTGCATCTTCACGTTCGATACATCTTAAAAGTACCCCATCATAATTAACACGGAAGAGCACTGACTTTATGAGGCTATATTGTGTTGATTTTAACCTGAGGACTCTCCTTTCCCTAGGATATAGGTTTTCTGGGAAAGTCCCATGATGCAGGAGATAAGTCAATTTCCCATACCAAGACTATAGCCCTGGGAAGATGTATGAATCTTCACCACACCATAATTCCAATTCATTCTCCCATCTAGGGTCTTCATCTACTCAGTCCTGGGCTTCAGCTTCCAGTTTGTATAATCCTTGTCCCTTAACCAATTTAGCAGGTTTTATATCTAGATCAAATTCTTGGACTACTACCATCCAGTTTCCTCTTATTTCCCCCATCTCATGTTGAGTGAATAGGGATCATACTGCAGGGTGAGGCACAATGACTTTGGTATGGTTCTTAAGGATGTAAGACCTGAAGTGTTTTACTTCCTTGTATATTGCATAAGCCTGCTTGTCTATAGCAGGGAAATTTAGTTCGGCCCCTTGGAGATTAGTGCTCATAAATGAGATCAGGGCCTCATTGTTGTCATCATCCTTCTGATTCAATATTGCAGTTAACAATTGGTCGGAGGAAAAAGTGTAGAGGAAGAAATATTTGTTAAAATCGAGACTTCGCAACACTGGTTCTTGAGATATTCCAACCTTAATATTGTTGAAAGAACTTTTTTGTTCATCGTCCCACTTAAATTCAACATCTTTACGGATCATTTTTTGTAAGGGTTTGATAGTTTCAACAAAATCGAGGGTGAATTTCCTCACAAAATTGATTTTCCCAAAGAAGGAGTGCGTAACCTTTTTGTTGTGGGGTAATAGAAGTTGAGCTATAGCCCTAATACGTTCTGGGTATATGCGAATTCCTGCTTGAGATACAATATGACCTAGCAATTTACTTTCCTCGACACAAAAATTATTTTTCTTAGGGTTTAAGGATATACCATATTTCCTACACCTTTCGAAAATCTAGGTTAAGTGTTGGATGTGATCTTCTATGTTCTTTGAATACACAGTCAAGTCATCCAAAAAGACTACTACACATTTGTTGATTAGTCCCTTAAATGCTACATCCATGGCCCTCTGGAAGGGTTCCCCTGCATTGATCAACCCAAAGGGTATACGTTTATAAGCGAAGGTTCCCCACTTGGTTCGGAAGGTAGACTTCAAACAGTCTTCCTCTGAAACTAGAACTTGGTTGTAACCCAAAAAATCGTCCAGCAAGGAGAAAATCTTAGAGCCAGACACGGTCTACAAGAGTTTCTCCATTGGTGGGACTAGGTAGTTGTCCTTTTATAAAGCTCTGTTGAGGTTTCTGAAATCTACACATAGGCAGATCTCCCCATATTTTTTCCTAACAGGAACCAAATTTTCTACCCATGAAGAGTGTCTAACATGGAAGATAATATTAGCATCTAGTAATTTCTTTAACTCCTGACATATGAGAGGCTCCAGATATGGGTGGTACTTCCATAGCTTCTATTGGAAGGGTTTCACTCTGGAATTTAACGGGATGGTGTGTTGAATGATACGAGTATCATAAGCTTTCAGATATCGGTAGGACCATGCAAAGACATCTTAATATTGTCTGAAAAGTTTGAGATAGGCATTACTTTCCTCTTTAGATACTGTCTTGACGAGATTAATATTCTTAGGGTTTTTTGGGGTTCCTAGATTTATAGTTTCGTACATGGGACAGGAACTCCCCGTCTTTATGTTCGTTGACCCTTTGAATATTTCCCTTAACTCAAAAAGGTTTTCTAAATTGGATACCCCCTTTGGTATCGTATGAGACCTTGGTTTGTCGGTCGGTTTATCTATATGAGGATTTGTTTGTGCTAATCGCTCCTGAAATACTTCATCGTCAATAGCCAAGTCTTTAAAATTATCCTGATTGGTCAAAAAGTTTATGATCTTCTCATCTCCTTCAAAGACCTTCCAATTAGAAATATTGTTGGGCATCGATGGTTTGTAGAGTAGATCCATAGTGAACCAGGAGGCTTCATAGTCTTCTAGAGGTGGAATCCCTGAGGCAGTGGTGGCCAGAGAATCAGCAAGAGTGTTCTTTGTTATGGGGATCATTGTAATGTTGAAGGCTTCAAAATGTTCTATTATCCTATGCACTTCCTGTTGGAAATTCCTCAGGTGGGGAGAGTTTCAATGTATAGTGTTCCTTTCTTGTCTAACAATGATTTTAGAATCTCTAAAAACCTTCAATTGTTTAACATTTAATTCTATGGCTCTCTTTAGCCCTTGTACTAGAGCTTCATACTTGGCGGTGTTGTTTGTGCATTCAAATTCTAGTCTATAGGATAGGAAATTTCGTTTACCTTTTGGATCAATGAGGATGCACCCTGCCCCTAACCCTTCTTGCGATTTAGATCCATCAAATTATAAGGTCCACATTTGTGACTGAAAACTGTCAGCTTCCTTTTTAACCACTTTCTTCCTTTCCTCCTATATGTTCTGTGTTTTCTAACACCGGTTCCTGACAGAAGAGGGTTTCCTCCACCGTCGTTGGAAAATTTTCTTGAAAAATCATTTCAGAGTTTTGAGTAAGAGGGACATCATATGAGAGGGGGGGAGAAATTCTTGAAATCAGAGTCACGGGAATAATTTTCTAGCACGGGAAAATCTATCGATGAGGGCTCGTTAAGGGTTTCCAGGTCGGTGACCATGTGTTTTAGATATCTTTCCCTATCGATTCTGATGATATTCGTGTGTCCCTTTAATGGAAGCCAAAGGTGAGCCCAGTGTGTACTAAAGTATCCGTTTAACTTCTCGGACCAATCTCGACTCAGTAGCAATCCATAAGATTCTGGGATATCTACTACAATGATGTCAATCACTTGAAAAATTTTAGGGTGTGTCGCCATTCTGATCATTACATCTTTGAGCTCTCCCATAACCTTCACCTGGGTTATGTCTAATTGTATCACATGTTTATCACTTTTGAGAGGGACTGCATTTAATTTTTTGCAAATAGACAATGGCATAACATTGGAGGATGCTCCTGAGTCAACCAAACAGCCATGGAGGTTTATGTTGAAGACTTCAAATCTCAAAAGGAATGGTGGGACAAAAGGCTTTCCCTTCTTATCTTCAGAGAAAGCATTCACATTTGGTTTATTTCTTAGATCTGGGAGGGCTGGATTATTTTCTTAATCATTGCTTGTTGTAGAATTTTCTACTGACTTCGATGCTTGCAACAGAAATTCCTTTTGCTGAGGGATTCTACACATGTACATGACCGATATATTTGCCTTCAACTTTTTCAAATATTCTACTATGTTGTAGTATATCTTGGGCGATTCTCGTTTATGGATGTTTATAGGATTTTTTTGGGGAACAAAAGGTGCCTTCGGGTGATCAGGCACTGGTTTTCCTCCCGAATTTTGGGTCGCAGTAAGTTCATTTGAGACAGGATAACCCCTACTTCGTGTTTGCACAGTCAAGACCTATGTGGGTGGTTCTTGAACCTAAAATAGGTCATTGGAAGTCATTGGTAGGTCAGGGTCCCATATCAGAATGGTTGTTTCTTCTAGTGGATCAACTTCTTCCTGATCAGAAATATTCATAACTGAGCCACTTGATTCTTCAGTTAGGGAAACCTCATCTAGAAACTGGTTGGCCATCAAATTAATGGCATGCACCCATTGTGGGAAGTCTCTGATCCAGGTGGATATCGGGGGCCACCCATCTTTTCCAAATGGCTCAAAACAGTTTTCTGGCCATTTTGGCAATTTACTATTTTTAGCAGGTTTTAACTTTCGGGGCCATTT
>JZKD02S1673995.1:310512-324346 GCA_000966675.3 Picea glauca
ACATGACCTACTCCTTCACAATTAAAGCAAAAGAACTGACCTCTATTTTCTTCTTTGAAATCTGAGATGTTGTAATTTGCTTCAACTTCTTATTCTTCTTCTTCTTCTGCATCTTTCCTTACATAAAGGTCTTGTAGCTTGTCCCAAATCTCTTTTGATGATGCACATGATCCCACCTTGGATTTCACTAAATCTGTCAATCCATCCAGGATGGTATCTATTGCCAATTTGTTGTTCCTTTTTGCTTCCTTCTGAGCTGCAGTCTTTGGTTTCTTCAAAGCATTGTATCCTAGAGCAACTGAGAACCAAACATCTTCCCCAAGAGATTTCAAGTAAGTTTCCATTAATCTTGAACCACTAACCCTCTAACCCTCTAACCCACTAACCCATTAATCTTGAACCACTAACTCGCTACATGTTAACCCCTTAACCTCTTCACCTACAAATGAGAAAGCCATATGGGGATGACGATTACTCGAATACAAACTTGAAGGAGATGGAACAAAAATGTTTAGGTCCCAAAAAATTAAATCCATCCTATATGCTATGGAATTAGTAAAAGGTAAAAATTAATTAGAATGACCCTTAATGGGATGGCAAGTGAGGGGAGGAGGGGTATTGGGTCATCATTGACCCCGAATGGACTACTAAAACTTGCTTTTCATGGGGACTAGGTATCACTTCAAATAATAAAGAAAAGGCATATGCATTGTGGCAAGGACTCAACATTTACAAAGACATATGAACACATTTGATCAAGGTGGTCAGAGACTCTAGGATGATTATCAATCATATGGTAAAAATGAATTTTCCCAGAGATAACCTTCTAGCCTCAATCCTAGACTGAAGTAGACTGTTGGAAGGCTTGTTTTTTTATACAATACTATCATGTTTTTTGAGAGCACAACAAAGAAGCTGATAGGTGGGAAAAAGCAAGATCAAACCAAAAGGAGGGGGAGCTTCTGGTTAATGGTGTAACAACCCACCAAACAATCCCTTAATTAATGATTTTGTACATTGAAATGTTTAGTGTTGGTATATCGTCATGTGGAACGTACCAATGGACCCATCCACATTCACATGTCATGTAATCCCATTCAATGCTTCAAACACTTGAACTTAAATGCAAAGAGATGGGACCTTTGCGCTTACATGCTACCTGCTATGTTCTTGCATGCTTCTCTATTATTATCCTTTACATATTGGGCTCATTATGGGATAATGACATTCAAGTTGGATAGATGCCAAGGGATTCTGAAATTTCTTAACTTGGTTATCATTTATTCCACTCCGTTTTTTTTCGTTGGTTTGTTATAGGGTGCCAACAACTTGCGACGTGAACTGCCTCCCTAGTGGAACACCAGTCTATCCCAGGTTGTTCATGAGTAGGAAAGGGGCCATATTAGTTTGTGGATTTTGGGGCCAACCACTCATTTAATTGGATTGTTGAGAGGTGTTTTCTATTTAATAGCCAGATGTAGAGGAGTTTCCAGGGCTCTCAAGAGGCGAGGGACTTGGTGATTTATGTTGATAGGGAATATAACTTCTTCATAGAATCGATTTCTCCATAGGGAATCAAATGGATTCAAGGGATTTGCAAGATATTCACAGAGTTCTACATAGCCACGAAGAGCACATCCATTGCAACAAATCCTCTCTCTTCAATCTTGCTACGAAAATATATGAAATCAAGAATAAATTGTAGCACAAGTAGCAGAAATTATGGGGTCTTTGGTGGCATTAAACAACTGGGAGTGGTAGAAGCTAAATGCATCCTTCTCCAAAATTTATCTCTCAATCTTTATAGAGGTGATCAGGTAATGGCCTCGAATCCAAGAACCTCAACAATTTCATGCAGAGCAGGGCTAAAAGATGAAGAATATGTGCATCAATCGAGAGGACATGTAACCTATGAGCTAGGAAGGTGAACCAACGAGTACAAGTTTGGAGGATGCTACTGGTTGCTATGCTCAAGTCTGATTCAAATGTGTTTTAGGACTTTAAAAATTCTACCCATTTACTATAGAATATATAACATAAAGAAGCACTAGGTAATTTTGCATAAGGATGAGGCCATTTTTTTGTTTTGGGCATGTAACACAACTTTGTATGGACTGCGTAACTGCTATTATGTTTTGGATGGAACTATTTTGAGATGTAACCTTTGTTATAGCATTTGTTGTAACATTTTTCTATTACAATTTACTCAATTATTGTTAAAAAAAAGTGACCCTTAAAATTGAATAACTTGCTTATAAATAAATGAACTAAACTTGGGTAACAATTGATAAAAAAATAAAAATAAAAACTAACAAATCATATCATAAATAAATGAACTAAACTTGGGTAACAATTGATTTAAAAAAAAAAAAAAAAAACCAACAAATCATATAAATAAACAATTAACGAGTGTCAACCAAAATACCTATGCATTCATGAATATGAGATAATAAACCATGATTAAATACCTATGCATTCATGAATATGAGATAATAAACCATGATTAAATACCTATGCATTCATGAATATGAGATAAAAAAACCATGCACAACCATGGAATGATATAATAAAAGTAAATACCAACAGAGTCTCCAAAGCTTCATCACCAATATTAAAAAAAGAAAGGTAATTCATTGTCCCACATACATGTTACCACCTTTTATATGTCAAGGTCATCCCATATTCTAACTAATGGCTACCTTCTTCAAATTAAAAAGAGATCTTTTCAACTTCAATAATTTTAATTGTCCCACATACATGTTACCACCTTTTATATGTCAAGGTCATCCCATATTCTAACTAATGACTACCTTCTTCAAATTAAAAAGGGCTCTTTTCAACTTCAATAATTTTTTTAAAAAGAAGCGTTGTAAAACTATAAAATTGTTTCAATAATGTCCTGCATGGTGTACAACATTGTTTAAGTGCATACATCTAAAAAAAACATCAAAAAAAATGTTTCAATAATGTCCTGCATGGTGTACAACATTGTTTAAGTGCATACCTTTAAAAAAAACATCATAAAAAAATGCACAGGTTCAATCATGACAACATTACTCCAAGAATCCTCAATTGTTGTACAAATCTTGAGGCGCATTAAAACTATATACATCATTATCTTTTAACGCTTATTCTTCTCCATATATATTTCCTTTGTGGTGTGAGATATGGAGTATTGCAATCGTTTTTCTAATGTACAACATTGTTTAAGTGCATACCTTTAAAAAAACATCATAAAAAAATGCACAGGTTCAATCATGACAACATCACTCAAAGAATCCTCAATTGTTGTACAAATCTTGAGGCGCATTAAAACTATATGCATCATTATCTTTTAACGCTTATTCTTCTCCATATATATTTCCTTTGTGGTGTGAGATATGGAGTATTTCAATCGTTTTTCTAATTGTTTTAAAATTTGGTAATGATTTAATTTTGTTCAATAAAATAGAATAGGATAAACATTTTAAGTAGTGGTTTACATTATCAGATCAAAGATCAATTCACTATTGTTTGTTTATATAGGATAAATATTCTAAGTAGTGATTTACACTATCACATTAAAGATCAGTGCACCATTGTTTTTATATGATTAATTTTTTTAAGAGGAAAACAATCCACGACCCCAATTAACATGGTCACTTGAGATAATATTTTAATGCAAAAGAAAAAAATTGTACAAGACAATATCTCACAATCGATCTTCAACAAATGACCCTCCATGCTATTTAAATAGAGACCATGGACCAATCAAATGTTAAGCCATGAATCAATATAGTTGTCATTATCGAGGAAAATATGAGCCATCAAATTACTTTATGTCTAGAACATATCGTGACCGTCACATTACATAACTGCAAATGCATACTCAAAAAACACGCTTTTACCTAAAGACACATTAAACCAAGTTGAAAAACTACCCTTACTAAAATAAAATAATTTGAATACTCCTTATACAATACTAAAAACCCTTTTTTCCACAGAAAATGATGCTTTATATTAATAACAATATAAATTGGTCTTCTACAGAGATGTCCCAAAATCCGGGCAAGTCTTCCCACTTAGTTCACCATCTAAAGAAGTGGGGAAACAATAAACAAGAAAATCACTCGATATATCCAACTTCGCCAAGTGAATAGATAAAAACAAAAAAGTCATTCTGACAGTTCTAACCATAAAGAGGTTATAGTCCAACACACTTCCTCAAAAATAAACAAAAAACCCAAAGCATAGTCTAATACAGGTCTAAGAAAAGATAAGGACCCTCATGATCCTCCACACACTAATTATAGACTGTTCACCCTCATTGGATCGTGGACAGACTGTAGTATTTCTGGTGCAAGTTTCATAATTTTATATCAATTATTTTGTGCGGGGAACGCTATACAAGTGAGACCTCTTGGAAAGGCCAAAAATTGACAAGTTGTGGGGAAGTTACCGTAAATTCCACTTGGCACATCCAATTTTGATCAGACCTGTGGAATTGAAGAGAAGAAATATTAGAGAACTACATAAAAGAAAGTTTCATACCCAGAAGGGCCGAAACTTGGGAGATACAACAGAAGAAATATTGTCTAGCAGAACCACCTCAAAATCANGTAAAAGGAGGTTTCCCCCTCGAAGAGGCTTATTATCTTAAATTATCTCTTTTTCAAGGCGTTGAGTACTTTTTTTGAGGTTTTTCTATGCTATATTGATATTTGGTTCTTAACAGATGCTTCGCAATCTAAACAAAGTTCCATCTCTGTTAAAAAAGGCACCCGGTGGGAAGAAGTATCACAAACCCCCCGAGGCTCTGAAATATGAGCTTCATGAACTAAAGGAGAAGATAAGGAATGCAACAAAGCCATCGAAATCCCAGCTACATCACCACTAGACTCTCCACTATCAGGTGATACTTTAATAGTACCACCAATCTCAGTATCCGGTAAATTAGTAGACAGAAATGACTTTTCCAGGAAGTTGTTTTCCCAAAGAGACAGCTTAAAAAACAAAGATGGGCAATAATGTCTTAACTTACCAATGAAAGTGCCCGAGAGGAGTTTTGTGTATTCTTCAGCATACCTCGAATTATAATATCCCACCTCTTCAACATCCCCTTCACTCATGTAGTAATCTTCGGTGGGTGAGTCCATGGTTTCTTTCAGAAAACCACCTCCAAACGAAAAGGAACAGTCATTGCGCAGATGACCTATCCGCCTAAAAGAATTGCAACGAAAAGGTAATCCTTGGTAGTCAATCCTCTGCAACATAACATGTCCCCACCATTCCAACTCCAATGTGTCCATCATCCCTACGTGTAAGTCCATCTCGACTAACACTCGTGCCATACGTTTATCCGGAGCTAGCTAACTTTTTTCATCAACCTTAAGGAAGAGACCGAGCAAATTTCCAATGGCCATCAGGGCCTTTTTATTCCATAAGTTAAGGGGTAACCCTCGAAGCAGAACCCATACGTGACGAATGCCAAATGATTCAGTAGCTGGATCAAACCTCGTGTGCCACCTCTTAAGCATCAGGTTGCACCCCTCAAAATCCCTAAAGCCATTTAGAATAATCTCAGCATCTTCTGGAAATTTAAAAACCAGACCGAACCACCCATATGTCAAAGTAACTTATTTTGGTTCATACCCAATAATGGGTGTCCATGTCCGCTTCATCCACTCTGGGAAAGGAATACTACTCTTAGATTTATATGTAAACCTCCCAACCAATGCACACAGGGAGAGCTTACATGTTTCCTCCAATCCCACATCCATACCTATAACCAGACGTCGCCTAACCTTCTTAGGTTTTTGTGCTCGAGTCACCTTTTTAAATCTCATCTCCTTCCCGCACAGAGCCTCCCTCTGTGTGAATCCTAAACTAAAACCAGGTATCTCTCTATCTAACACCGATCGCTTTCTAAGTCCCTCTTGCACATTGTCAAGGACCAACTCACCTCCTGTACTCTACTCAGGTAGACTAAAACCCGAAACTGAACTACATGGTTCTGTGAAACAATCCCACCATCCTTCAAGGGTTTTTTCAAGCTTGCAGGTAGCTCAGTATTCAACAACGAAATAGGTGAAAATGTGGTTTCCTCCTCGGAACTCGATAATACTACCTTCGCCACCTTAAGTGAGTTAATTAAATGAGTTGTTGGGGACTTAAATGAGGAGGGTTTGAAGTATCGACTACCGCCAACACCTGTATGGATATTTAAATCCTCTACAAAATGGAAGTGACCTTCACGTCCCTTATCTTCCTCGTTTGTTGAGCCCATGATTACATTGACTTCATGAGCCATCCAAGAAGTCTTTTCGCCCAATAGAGATGAAGCCAACACATTAAACAAAAAACAAATAGTGAAGAAGGCCCTACCATGTAAGGCTCCAAAGCTTAATACGAAATAATACCTATTAAATGTGCAATAAAACCCAGATCTAACTGGTTAGGGAGCCCTCTAAAAGTAGAATGGCAAACAACCACCATTAGTCCAGAATCACCAGTTCTAAAAATAGCAAGGTTGACCACTATCTTTCCAAAAATGTTTGAACCCCTACTAAATAAAGAATCTCGCCAAAAACAACATCCTACCAGTTCCTTAGTTTAGTAATCTGCCATTACACCCTTAATAGAAGGTATTCAACCCATACTAAATTTAGTAGTTCCCCTGCAAGCTTCTATTCACTCTCCTACTCACATTCTACTCAATATTCACAAAGCTTACCAAGCTTGTATCTAATGGAATCAATATTGTTGGTGTTACTATTCAAATCAATGTTCACAAAACTTACCAAGTTTTTGCAAGAACATCACCACTATAATAACACTTGTTGAATATGTTGTCACAATACTAAAAACCTATCCTCATGAAATTAAATAATTTAAATATTCCTTATACAACACCATTGTATAATTTTTATTCCATTCACACTAAAGTTAAAGTAACAATTATTAAAACTTAATAAATAAAAAAAAGAGCATACACATGAGTACAAAATTTTAACATATAGAAAATGAATATTAATATTGCTCTTGAAATAACGTTACTACATTATGTTGACATGAATTAATTTAAATATTCTTTAGACGACACCATTGTATAATTTTTATTCCATTCACACTAAAGTTAAAGTAACAATTATTAAAACTTAATAAAAAAAAAGAGGATACACATGAGTACAAAATTTTAACATATAGAAAATGAATATTAATATTGCTCTTGAAATAACGTTACTAAATTATGTTGACATGAATTAGTTTATTGGGTACATCTCGGGAATATGAAAAATATTTATAAAGTAGATTCGATTTCTTTTGTCCATGCCATCATTTCTTTATAAAATCTTAGATTGAATGGTAAGATTCCTAATGTATTCAGTGAGCTATTTATAAAATTACTTGAATCTTATATTGAATGGTAAGATTCCTAATGTATTCAGTGAGCTATTTATAAAATTACATGCCAAGTATCAAAGTTCCAACCATTCAAGATTCTTCCATCAATTCATAATTTTGGTGATTTAATAAGTAACTTGCTACATCTAGTTATGGAGAAACACTTAATTTTTTTATTTTTTTAACTCTTTGACCATGAGCTCTATAGTTCTCTTACTTTTTTTTTCACATTTTTTTTAAATTCATTTTTTTTCATCATGTTTTGAAACCGGTGGTTTGAAAACTAGTAATATCTTAGGGAATTTTGTTAGATAATGTGTTGTGGTTATCTAGTGGATATGGGAATTTTGATAGTTAAAGGTTTCATTCTTGTTAAAATATTTATAATTCCTAGACTTTGTTAAATAGAAAAAGATTTTTTTTTAAGGAATTTTGTTTAATTTTGTAATTATTTGTAGAATTTTTTTTGGAGATACTTGATTGGTATATAGAGATAGATTTATTGTGACAAACATTATTTTTTCATTAATGACTTCAAATTATCTCAAACATTATTATAAGGTAAAATTGTAGGTTTTAAACATTTATACTATAGCAATGCATACACATATTCTTTATAAAACAGAAAGAAAACAATAACATTCATATATACAATAACACTGATATATAGTACTCAAGAATTTACAATGGAAACCCTTAACAGGGAAAACCAACAATTGTTTAGAGCCACTCCTCTAACTCTCATTGTATTAACTTCACTATTACAATACAATATATAAGATCTTGTGGCATCCAAAAACCCTAATACATTGACTTGGATTGCATTCCTTAACCAGAATTACATTACAATGGGCTGAGTGAGGTGCTCAATCACCAACTCCTTTTTCCAAGTGGATTTATAGTTTCTTCTCTTTTTTGGCTAGGGAAGCATTTTCCTTCAAACAAGAAATTTCCAAATGACCTTGCCCGAAGCAATTATTGTAATGGAAAGCTATATGAGGATAGTCCAATGATTTTGACTAACTACAATCTTCATACTTGATGTAGAGAGAATATATCCCCCTTGTAATATCAGAATCACACAATAGAAACAAACTTCAACACAACATGGATTGAGCACAGTTACTCTTTATTAAAATAACGACAAATACATACAACACTTAGACATAGGCTCTCAACCTCTATTCTCACAACTCTCTAGGTCGCATACCATTTATTTACTACTCTAACTATTCTATATTTGCAAACTTTATGTTGTCAAGTTGTAGACCATGGTAGCATTACAATAACTCTCAAGTCCAAACAATTATTATTCTTCTCCCTCAAAGAAATATCCCTTTCATTGCCATTCTCTATGTTATTTATTCATGATATCTTCGTTCCTTGGCTTGTAATTGTCTCTTGTGTTTTTATTGTCTCATTGATTGACTTCCATAACTATCCCTTAGATGCGTGTAACTACCTATTTAAATAGACTTTTTTTCTAACCATAACATTGATGTCTAACCCCTCAACTCTAACATCCAACCCATGTTTGTGGTAATATAATTTATCCATATTTATGTTGCAATCTTGATCAATTCATTTATACTCTTGACTTATTTTTGCCTCAAGCTACATGTGGCATTACATTAATCATCCACATCCTCTATTTGTTCCTCTTCTATCGTATTCATGATTTATAACTTTGGGTGGGGTCCACAACCCACATTAACTCTCTATCATAGTTCCTTCCCCATAGATTTCTTTTCACATACCCACATTTATGGGCCCTACATCAACTCTTCTCACTCCACAAAGGAATGCAAAGGGTAGGGTGAGGAAAATAACTTATCCCACTTTATTCTCCACCCCAACCTTGGCTCTACCATTTGCTTTAAGGCTCCACCAATTCTGAGTTCCATCCTTCCCCTTTTGCTTCCACTTTGCCCCATGCACTACATGAAAAGGAATGCACAAGACGGGGATGTTGAGAATTCCACTCTCCTTAACTCAACTTCCAATATTTTTACACTTTTTCATCTAGCTGCCAACCACTACCATCCATGTGTCTATCTCCCCATCATTTCACCAAATCACCACATCGTTGCCACATCACTCACCATCACCATGTCATCCATGCTTACCCATTGTCCACCTCACCATCACCATTGCCATGTCATCATTCCCATACACCATACTCAAATTTACCAAACTCTTCTTTTTTTTACAACTCATCCTCTACTCTCTTGGTTTCCTAGGCCTTTTAAGAGGTACTCTCAATTTGGTTGGGGATTCCATTACATTAGACTCCCCAAGTTATTAAAAATCAGTCCATGTGCTTATGGGCTATGATCACATCTCCAACCACCACTACAACTCTTTTCTTTTGCTACATCCTCATTCTTCAACTCTATTGCTTCTATCTTCAACTTAGCCTTCTACACTATGTGGTTCTTAGTGCATTTATTCTCCCACACAATATACAACTACTACATTTGCAAATGTAATTCTACGATCTCCATCTCTATGGTTCTAGGTCATAGGCCATGGAAGCCTTACAATGGCTCTTATGCCAACTAACCTTATCCCTCTTCTTGAGATCTCTACCTCCTTTTAACTCTTCTTGATATTTATCTTCACACTCACTTGCAACTTCCCATTTGTTGATATTCTTGGTTGCACCCCTTGGTTTCTTGGCTCTTCATTTTCCTTGGCAACCACTCTAGTAGTATGTACATGTAATTGTTCCTTTCATTGGCTTGTTTCAGTTTCTCTTGGTGTTATTTTCAATCATCCACAGATTGTCTATTCATTAATACACACCTTGTCTAATTGTTTGTGTTGGTCTCTTCATCTTCGTCACATTATTAGCTTCAAGGTGGGGTCCATACCTCTTATCACAACCTTGAAAATTCCTTCTCCTTTCATTCCCCCACACCATTAAATATTGTGGAGGGTGTAGGGAATAAGATTATATCTCGCTTTGACCTCTACCCAGACCTTGCCTTGAAATTTTCACTTTACCCTGACCTCCACCCACTACACAACATAAAGATAGAGGGAAGAGATGTTGAGTACTCCTCCTACCTCCACCCCAGTCTTGTCTCCACCTTCTGCCCTATGGTTCCACTCACAGTTCTTCCCATTATTCAATCAATGCTCTTTTGTCACAAAGATTTACCCTAGCACAACCTCCACATTATGATTAATATGTTGTCCACGCCTCTTCACTTATCCAAGTCAGATCATTGGGTCTACTTTTTTCACTCATCTAATCCTTGTCAACCATATCACTATCATCACATCCCCTCCTAATTATATCACCCTCCATGTCACCCATCACCTTGAATTATGTTGTGGTACCTTTCATCATTTTTCCTAAGTATGCGAGTCCAAAAAATCCTAAGTACATGAAGTAAGGATAACAACATCTGCAGATTCAATGACCTCTATGCATTTTACTTAAAGGTAAATAGCCCCTTTTTGTACGAGTGGGTTACAATTATCGAGTTCTAGAACCTTTTGAAATCTTCTATAATTGAATCAACTGTCTATATATAGATATAAAGGCTATAATATAAGGCTTCGATTGGTTACTTAATTGTTGTTGTATTGATTAGTCCTTATGATATCTCTATCAATTGTAATTTGGATGCTTTCTCTAATTATGAGATTGCTTAAATCTAGTCACATGTAAGGCATAAGGCCTGGATGCATTCCTTTATCTACTTAATACAATGGGAGTACAAGATTGTTCTACTCATCTATTTGTTCTTTTTATATCTCTTGATGACGTGTTCATTGTTATTTTGTCTACACATGACTTTGTTTCATTTATGCATAACTGAATGTGATTAACTATTAAGGAATGAATCATAAACTTCTATTAATCTTTGACACTCTACATATCATTGACCGACAATAATCATACATACCCTGAGTGCGACCTCCTTACTTTAGAAGGTTGACATTGCCAACATTCTAGACTACCTTGGACCTACTTGTTAGATGACTTTTATGGACCTTGGAACTATAAAAGAGCCAACCCATTCTGTCATAAGTGGAAATTTGAGGGTGGGGATACAAAACAATTCACGACTCACTCTACCCCACCTTCAACACCTTCCTTTTTTGCCTTTAACTCTAAGAATTTCACTTGACCTTTAAAATCCTATTATCACATTCTCATCCAACCACCAACTTCTTAGTGCCATGCCATCCTCTCTCTGCAATGTCCTCATTCATACTTTCACCATAAAAAATTTCTTCCTCTCGGTCACTTTCTAAGGCATGTCTTCAAATTTTCAATGATATCACTCCATAAAACTACCCAAGTTATTAAAATCACGTCTTTGTACTTATGAGGGAACTTCTCACCTTCAACTACTGTCACCATTGTCTTATGCATATTCATCTTATTACTACATCTTCATCCTCTTATTGGACACTCATGTCTTTCCTTCTATTGCACAATTAACTACAACAACATCAACATGCAACAAAGTATTATGGGAATCATGAATCTCATTTACAAATCCATTCTATTCTTCAACTTCTCGTTTACTAGAACTCCCTTCCTTTCTACTATTGTTGTGAGCCTCTGCCTCTACCACATCACCACCATTGATCCATGTCTCCTTGGAGACTCAATTACATCCACTCAAGAAATTATGGCACCTAGTTTTATCCAACCACCCTTGCTTGTAACCACACAACACATAGTTTCCACTCAACATGTTACATTGTCTCTCTCTTGGGCTCAATTATTACTTGGACTACGTCACGTTCGATGATCTATCAACGTCTTCCTCTTCCTAAAAATTACTATAGAATCACCTTTCTATCAATAGTCTACATCTTCTTAAGTAGTGCCTCTTCACATCATCTCTTTCTAAAATACTTTATCTTGTCATCTTCTCCTCTCGTAGGAACATTTGAATATGCACTCTCTATATAACATCTTCTTAGCAACAATCTTCATCTCCATCTTCAACAAAATTTTCACCTTTCTCTTTCTCATCATTTATGTAGTTTACACTTCCTTCTACATGTTTCTTCATCTCCCCAGAAACCATCTTCTTCTCAATTGTTGTGTTCTTTTCCCGTCCCTTGTCTCTTCCTTCTCCTAGAGTTTCCACTAGCTATGATAACAAATAATGCAAGGAAGATGAACCCCCTACAAATCAGAATACATAGTGAAAATATATACATAACACTCATACACATATAAATAGAATTACGCCCACACAACAATGTTGAACTACACACACATTCTTCTCATTCATAATAAAAAAAATATTACAATACTCAAGCACAGGCTCTTGGTCTTCTACACTTTGCGGCTCTCGACACATTTGTTCCCCCACACAATTTACAACTATTACATTTGAAAATTTCATTCTATGATCTCCATCTCTATTCTTCTAGGCCATTATAGGCCATGGTATCCTTACAATGAATCTTAGGCCAACTACCCTTATCCTTCTTCTTAAGAGCTCTACCTCCTTTAAAATCTACTTTGTATTTATCCTCATGCTCACTTGCAACTTCCCATTCATTGATCTTCTTGCTTGCATCCCTTGGTTTCTTGGCTCTTAATTTTCCCCATAAACCTCTCCAACAGTTTGTACCCATAACTATTCCCTTCTCTAACTTGTTACTATTTCTCCCGGTGTTAATGTATTTTCTCTTCCTTCAATAATCAAAATGTTTTCTATTCATAAATCCACACCCTCTCTAACTCTTCATGCTAGTCTATTTTTCTTATTAGCATTATTAGCTTTGAGTTGGGGTCCAAACCTCTTATTGCAACCCTGGAAATTCCTTCTCCTTTCTTTCCCCTGCCCAATAAATGAAAGTGGAGGGCAAGGGGGGGACTCTATCTGAATGTGACCTTTTCCTTAAAATTTCTCTATCATTTTCTCTTTATTTTGACCTCATTCCACTACATGACAAAAACGTGGAGAGTGGGGGTGTGGAGTTCTCCTCCTACCTCTACCTACGTCTCGTCTCCATTTTTTTCCATATGGTTCTAGTCACAATTCTACCCGTTATTTAATTTGTGTTCCACCCCAATATAACCTTTTCATTACCACTACTTAGTTGTCCATGTCTCTTCACTTATCTTGTCAACTCATCTCCAATTCTACCACATGTCCAGTTCTTTATGACCATATCACTTCCATCACATCTATCAATCCTTTGAAGTCTATTGCTCCTCCACATTTCCCATCACCTTTTGTCCACTTCACATTCCATTAAAATGGGAAATGTGAGGTAGAGGATGTAGAACATCACATGATGACTCACTCAGTCTTGCTTTTAGCACCTCCACTTTTTTTCCTTTAACACTAAGACATTCACACAACCTTTGAAATCATATTAACACTTTCTCATCCAAGTACCAACCTCTTAGTGCCACATCATCCTCACTCCACCACATCACTATCCATACTTTCACCATGAACCG
>JZKD02S1673995.1:337680-357101 GCA_000966675.3 Picea glauca
ATTATAATTGTCCGATGACCAATCCGCAAAAGGGGATTTGGTCCTTATACAATTACCGACTTGGTTAATCCTCAATGGGGATTAACCTAATAATAATAATAATAATAATAATAATAATGACATGATTAATCCACAATGGGGATTTAATCCAATAACAAAATAATAAGAATGCTCTTCGCAGTTACATTATTTCAACAGGGGGTTGGGGCTTGATAAATCTAGTTTGCTTTAGTAGAGCATTGGCAACAAATACATTGTGGAGAGCGCTTATGCATGAAGGACTTTGGCATCGCATCATAAAGGACAAATACGTCCCCTTCATTTCTGTTGCTCGTTGGTTACACACGATAAATGTGATGGAAGCCAAAGGTTCTAAAACCTGGAAATACCTACTGAATTTAGTTCATATTATTCTTCACTGGTTGGCTTGGCGACTGGGGACATGACACTCTATTGTGATAGGAAGAGATCACATACTCGGGATGGGGGAAGGGGTGATATTGTCTGAAGATCTGATCGTTTCCATCAATAGAAAAGACATCCATTATCTCTATCAAGCTCAAAGAGAACCTCGTGTGGGGATGATTGGCACAAATTGGAGATCTAGTGAAGAACTGGATTTAGAGGGTGGTCTCGCTATGGAATGGAAACATTACTGTGGATCTCTTATAAATGTTGGGGTGCTATTACTTGAGAAGCCAAATGAACTTATTTGGTTAGGGGGAGATGCATCGGGTCAGATCATAGTTAATAATGATTTTGTAGTTGTGGAGAATAGGTTCCTTCAGGAATAGTCTAACCACTGGAAGGAAGATCATGGATAAACAATGATGTTATAGCAAGATTTTCTTCACCTTATGCAATCTTGCATAGAGGGCCTTATTTCAATTCCCTATGCAGGCTTATCTTCCCTGTTGATAAAACCCAGAGACAAAAAATAATATTTTTTCACTTGTACGCATCTTGCACACTACATAGCATGCATATACATAGGTTGCTCCACTACATCCCGTGTACATCAGGATTCGTGCCAGAAAATAAAAATTAAATGTCAGTTTTCCATGTCATGATAGGATATCTCTGATCCTTGGCCTTCCATATATTGGAAATGTTTTGACTCGACCCTTCAGTTCCATTTTGAGGGCTATAAATGGGCCAATTCCGAGCTATGGAAAAGGGAGAAAGAATTCAAGTTTGAGAGAAAAGTTACTCTGGAGAAATTATTACTTCATATTGAGTTTGCATCCCTTTGTCCTTTAAGTCTGAACACATTTTTCATCCCCCAAGATCTTCCCTTATTAATGGAGAACCCCATTGTCTCCCTTCTATGAGCTTGCCTTTGGTGGAGGATTGAAGTGGTGGAGACCCAACTGGAAGGAACTTAGTTTCTCGGTTCTGAACCATGCCGACATGGAAGTCTGTAATGTTTTCACTTCTGTTGATCATTTATTAATAGAAATACTCCTTTCTCGTCCTATTGATATCTTGAAAATATATGAGTTATTATCCATGGGAATATTTTTCATGTATATTAGTGGATTATGCTATCTAATGTGCTAAAATTTTATATTTTTACTATATTCTTTCTCTGCTTGTTTGTTGAGAACTTGTTGCAGGTATAAAGCTTTGGGTCAAAGTGCTCAACGGTGGATATCATCGAACATCTAGACGAGGTAGGCCTCTTTCTTATCTCGCTTTCACATTGGTTTATATAGCATGTTTTTGGGATAGAGTTGATTTCTGTAGTCATATCTGTCTGTTTTGGTTTACCCTAGCCATAGAGAGTTTTTCCCTCGTAACAAATGAGAATTTACCAAAAATGGAACAACATTGTTTGATGGGAAAAAATATGTTTTTTGGAGCATAATAATGAGATCATTTTTGCAGGCACATAGATTTGATGTTTGTCAAGATGTGCTAAATGGATACATTGCACCAGATTCTCCCCCAACATACAATGTTGGGAAAGAGCTCACTTAATACAATTCAAAGGCTATAAATTCCATTATAACTGGTCTAACAGGTTTAGAATTTGTTAAGGTTATGCATTTTGATTTTGCAAAGGAAATTTGTGACAAGCTCAAGAATGTTTATGAAGGAGATGTTAAAGTCAAAGGGGCCAAGCTTCGGACTTACAGAGGACAATTTGAACATATGAGAATGAAATAAGAAGAAGATATTGCAACTTGTTTTCTCCGAGTTGATGAAATTGTGAATACTATAAGGGGATTGGGAGAAAAGAATGAAAATTCATTTAGTGTGAAAAAGGTATGAGATCTTTCCCACTGAGATTTGACCCTAAAATCTCATCTCTAGAAGAAAGACAAGATATGGCTACATTGAGAATGGATGAATTACATGGAATACATACAACATATGAAATGAGAACAGAACAGGAAAATCCATCCAGAAGGGAGGCAAATTTCAAAGCCACCAAGAAGAAAAGAAAGAACGGGCCAAGGTCAAAACCATGCTCCAACAATAGTGATGATTCATATAATGAAGAAGAATCCAACTTTGTGACAAAGATGAAAAGAGGAACCAAAAAGTACAAAGGTAAGCTTCCTTTCAAATGCTTTAATTGTGGTAAAGTTGGCCATTTTTCTTCCAAATTTCCTTATGCAAGGGGTTTAGATAGTGATGAAGAAGAAGTTCCCAAGAAAGAAAAGAAACATTAGAAAAGAGACAAGGAAACAAATAAAGGAATATTTTTTAAAAAGAAAATCCTTTATTCAAAAGACGATAGTTTCTCATTCGATGAAGATGATGATAGTGATAGTGACTCAAGAAGAGTACTCTTCATGGCGTTAGAGACTCAAGAGGAAAATACTAAAAATAATGAAGGAGACTATGAAGAATAAGGAGAAGTGAATATTGAGGCATAATTGATCAATACCTTAAGTGATCTAAGAATAACAAGGAAGAAAAACAAGTCTCTCAAAGAAGAGTTAAGTAAATTGAAGGAAGGCTTTCAAAACCTTAGCAAAAATTTTGAAGAAGCCAAGCAAACTATCATAGATCTAAGGATTCAGTTGGAATAATCCAAAGTGATTGAAGAAACACTCAAGAGACAATTGGAATAAAATAAGAAAATAACAAAGAACCTATAAGCTAAAATAGTCTCACTAAGAAAGGAACTACAGAAGAAGGACATCCAACTAAATTTTGGAAGTAGCACCAAAATAAATGGATGAAATCATCTACAATAAAAAACCATTCTATGACAAGTCTAGACTTGGATACAAACAAAATAATACTAATGAGGGTTCAATATCTATGATGACTGGAAATGAAGCAAAGGAAAGAAGTTATGCAGATACTATCAAGGGTTCCATCAAGAAAGAAGAATGCAAGCCTCTAAAGGAGGACATACAGAAACTAGAAATAAAGAAGAATCAAGAATAAGATCATGCATCCATAGGAACATGGAATAAACAACCAACAATGAAGAATATCTAAGAAGAAGATCATGATTTTAGAAGAACAACACCAACTAGAAGACCACCCACACCCAAGTACCAAAATATTTTTCTTGGCTTGTGTTATTCTTGCAATAATTTTGGGCATAAAGCCATAAATTGTAGAGCATATGAAGAGGGTAGAAACACCTGGAATGAAAGTAACTATGAAAATCCAAAGAATCATTATGAAGGCAATTATCCCATAAATCCTTGTGAGGTGTTTGAAGGAAATTATAACCGTTTTGGTGCTTTGTGTTATGAAATTGAATGCTACAAATGTAACAATTTTGGACACGTAGCCAAAAAGTTGCAAAAGTGATTTGATAGTTCCTTCAAGGGAAACTAGGCATGTTCCTTTCAATCATATAGGGGAACAACATAGAAATTGGAAAAGGAAGAAAGAATATTTGAAGTTTGAGGAATGTGGGTTTGCTTACAAGCAAACAATAGAAGAATCCATTGGTATCTTGACAATGGATTCTCAAAGAATATGACTGGAGACAAAAAAAAAATTATAACATTAAAGAAATAAAAAGATGGGCATGTCACATTTAGAAATCATAACCCAACCAAAATTATAGGAAAAGGAAAAGTTAGTCTTGGAAATAAAGATGTTGTGGTAGAAAATGTCCTACTTGTTGAAAATAGGAAGCATAATTTGTTAAGTGTGAGACAAATGTGAGATTAGGGACACACACTTATATTCAATTCAAAATAATGTGAAAGAAGGAAAGAAGGATTAGGAAGAATAGTGGGAACATCGACAAGGAATCCAAACAACATATACAAATTGAATGAGATCAAAGAAGAAAGATGTTGTTTGGGAAAAGAAGATGAAAGTTGGATTTGGAATAGGAGAATGGACCATATACACTTTGATAATCTTTTCAAGATTAGTAAGAAGCAAGTTGTAAGAGAAATGCCAGACATTACAAATCCAATGAATATTATGTGCAAGCATTGTCATCATGGAAAACAAGCAAAACTTGAATTCAAGACAAAGGAATACTCTACAATAAAACCATTGGATATTGTACACACTGATTTATGTGTGCCCACAAGAACAAAATGACTGGATGGTGAACAATAATTCATGCTACTCATTGATGACTACACCATAATGACCTGGGTTTTCCTCCTCAAGAAAAAGTCAGAAGCTTTCAAATGTTTCAGGGTATTCAAGGAATTGGTTGAAAATGAAACTGATTTGAAAATCAAATGCTTAAGATCAGATAATGGAGGTGATTTTACTTCAAATGAATTTAGGGGTTTCTATGAAGAACAAGGAATAAAAAGACAATTCTCAATAGCTAGACCACCTCAGCAAAATGGAGTTGTTGAAAGGATAAACAAAACTGTACAAGAAATGGCCAGAACCATGTTGAATGACTCCAAGCTAAGTGATATATTTTGGGTACAAGTAGTACATACGACCATTCATATCTTGACTAAAGGACTGATCAGAAGTAATAGTGATAAGACTCCATATGAGTTATGGAAAGGAATAATGGCCAATGTCAAGCACTTTAGAGTGTTTGGAAGAAAGTGTTACATAAAAAGGGAAGGAAAGAATATTGGAAAATTTGACTCCCGAGTGGACGAAAGCATATTTTTTGGGTACTCATGCAAAATAAAAGCATATAAGTGATCCAATCTAAGACTCAACAAGATAGTGGAAATAATTAATGTAAAAGTTGATGAAACAGAATTGTTGAAGACCAGGAAGGAAAGTAGAAATTAAAACATCTTTGAAGAATAGGAAAATGAAGAACTAAATCAAGAAGAAGAGGAGGATAAAGAACAACAACAAGAAGAGAAGCAACCAGAAGCAGAACAAGAAAAAAACAACTAGCAATATTTTTCGACACCTTCTAGGACACCTAACCATTGTTTTGAGAAGAATCATCCACCAGAACAAATGATTGGATATAGAAGTGTCAGAGTAGAAACTAGAAGAAGAAGGCAAGCACATACACCTAAACAATGGCATTTTTCATTATTGTCCATGGTTGAACCGAGTAATTTTGAGGAAGACATAAATGATGAACATTGGATCAAGGATATGTAAGAAGAACTAAATCAAATAGAGAAGAATGAGACATGGGAACTAGTTCCAAGACCTGTTGGCAGCCAATACAATTTTTTCTATTACCCTATAAGCTGCCTACACCTATGTCTTCTGAACTTCAAATTGTCGTCGTATTTTGCAAATAAACGATATTTTCATTTCTTGTGACACTTGCAAATTGGTCTCCATTTAGTTTTCACGACTGTAAGCGTGAAAAATCCTCCATCGTTCTTTGAACTGTCATGATCTTTTATTGATATTTTGAGTGGCACTTACCTTTGGTTTATCATTAAGTGGCTGTAAGGATTTTCGAACTATGCCTATTTGCCTGTTCTTACTTTGATTGTGCAACTGGATTTTATTAAACTGGTAAGGAATTGAGCATGAACATTTATGTTTTTTGAAACTTGCCTAGTCATTGAATTACATAGGGGTCATGGTTTATTTTTGTTTTCATATATATGATGTGATCCTTATTGTTATAACTCTTGGCTTGTCAATTTTATGAAATCGATTGTCACAATGTTTTAAAACCTTTGATTAAACATTTATGCAATGGCGCGTTGGTTAAACATTTGGGTTTTTATTTTACGTTGAATGACAATGGTTTGAAATAATACAATGGCACATTGGTATATCATCCACCGTTTGATTTTTATGGTTGGCCGAATGATAAGGTTTTAAAACTATGCTATGATTGATTCAACAGAAGGTTAAATTCGGCGGTTGTACTTTTCCATTTCTATTATGCATGGCGGTGATTAATCCCACCACCCTCGCATGCGCACATTGAATGATTCCCCTTTGATCGTTCATAGTGGTTAGACCGAATGACTTTTCTCCTATGTGTTGGTGATTTCGACCCAAACCCTTACCATGCGCTCGCACCATGGCTCCAGTCGTAAGGGCTGAACGCAATGGTAGCCAGGCTCTATTGATATTCGACAGTGCCCACAATGACCTTGAGTAATTTGGATGGCTCCTGTTCATACAAAAGTTTGATGGTTTTAACCCCTGCGTTGCTCGAAAGTTCGCTTTAACCTTTGATGGCTGTCGAGCCAAGGTCGGGGATGTTCAATTGGAAATTGACGAGCAATTTCTCAGTTTAGCTACCGGTTTGCCTGTCACTGGACAACGATGGTCCAAGAATTGCAAAGTGGAAGAGGTCCCTTGGACATTTCTCTTCCATTCGTGTAAGGTTAGCTCCTGTGACAAAGGTTTGCCTGCAAATATGCTCAAGCAACGTTGGCACGATTTGATGATGATAATCAAACAGTTTATCATCTGCGAGGGTCGGTATGGGTTTGTTTTCTTACACCACCTTCGTTTGCTTATGGTTTTCATGGGCTACGAGCTTAATATGCCTTATTACCTGCATAGAAGCCTGTTTAAAATGTCTAAGAGATACAAAAGGAACCGGGCTGATAGCATCCTTTTTCACTATGGGCTGGTTAAAATTGTTGTCGTCTGTCATTTAAGGTTACACAGAGACTCTTGGAACGATTTTATGACTCGCAATGATTTTGAGGATTCGGATCCTCCATAGGTTGACAAACCTGTAGTTACCGAGGACAAGACTATACCCCCAGTACCCTACAACATTCTGTTACCTAAACCCTTTCCCAACTCACCTATCGACCTACCCCACTCTGTGACCAAGGATGTCGAAACTGTTAAGCCTGTGGCTAAAAGGCCTAAAGCCAAACCTACTGCAAAATCCAAAGGCAAAAAGAATGCCCATTTAATCTCTCAAATGGAAAGAAACAAGCCGAAACCTCCTGTCAACCCTGACCCTATCATTTTGAGTGGAGATTCCGACTCGGAAGTGGAACGTTACCTGGCAAGTGAATATCCCTATTTCGAAGGTCTGCAATCCAAACCCTCATTTGAATTCGTGTCGAACCTACCACCTTGCTTGCAAAATGACCCTAACTACCCAGGCATTAAGATGCCTTGTCAAAACCCCGGTCCTTCATCCAAACCCTCTCATGCTTTGCCTAAGTCTACAGCGCCACCCTGTGATCAGTGCAACTCGTGGTTAGAGAGGTATTATCTCGATGTGCCAATGCTACAGTCCAGAATTAATTCTTTGGAGGATCAAGTTGCAAGGCTTACCAGTCAAAAGGCTGAGTTGCAAGCCACTGATAAGAAACAGAGGACAACAGGTTCTATTTTGTTTAAGAATGTGGAGTCAGCTACAACGGTCGTGAATTCAAAATTGGCATAGTTTGAGCAGCCTCACTGGTATATTCTAACTTGTTTATATAACGAATTCGAATTCTTTGAATAGCTCTGATTACAAATTGGATTTGCTCTGTCATACTATATGCATCATGTACATAGTTTTGTTTTGATTAATCGAATTTCGTTTTCCCAGTTTAGCTTTGATTGGATTTTCTTCGATTCGATTGATCGTGGTATGGATTTGATTGGTTTGATTTGGTTTAAAATTGAATGCTCTGTTGATTGATTGAAGTCATTTGATAGACACAAGATGTTTCTCATATTTCAATTCTAAACACAATCACATTTCATTTTGATTTCGTTATAATGTATATGCTATACTTGGTAACAATTATGATATGGTCAACTGTTACGGTTTTATGTCCATATGGTTTTGGAACAAATCGAATACAGTTTGGATTTTTTAAATGATTCAGTACAAATTCACCCAAATTGTGAATGGATTCAATTCGTAACGGTTGTGTGAAACCCAACCGGTTAATTCGTTTTGGTCTACTGTTAGATCGACCCTGTGATTGGTTAGATTTGTAATGGCAATGAATATTCAGTTACGAGTTGATTTGTAAAACGAGATTGGATTCACTATTATTCTATATTAAACTTAGTCACGATTTGTTTCGATTGTTTCCCAGTTTATGATTATCATTTCTGACGATCTGATGATGGTTGTGATCACTATTTGATCCTGTCTGTTGACTGTGTAATGCTCAGCGATCGAAATCTATGGCGAATTTTGGTTGATGCTGTTATATTTACCCATGATCGTAACAGTCTTTCCATCTTTGTATTTGATTAAAACAACATGAATCTTATGCTACATTATTATAGCCATAATGAATGGATTATGATTGTGTTGGATTAGATCCTATCACACACGATATGATTCACTTTTAATTTCATTTGATATGAAACAGTCTTGTTACTGTTTGACCCGATTTTATGGTAAAATGAAACAGAGTATCCTTACCCCTGTTTCGATTAAATCACTTTTGATTATGTTCTATATTGAATGATAAAATCATTTGAATCATTAGTGATTCATTTTTAATGTTTATTGAAAGAAAATTGGATTTGACTCTTTTAAAAAGATTTGATTTGATTTCTATTATGATCCTGTATGCTATTTTAGACTAGCTACAGAATCAGATGATTCTGTAGCTAAGTCTGTAGGATCAATTTTTTATTGTTTTATTAATAAAAATGTCTTTCTAACTGGTTATTTTTGGTCTATTGTAGATCAATTCGAAATGGAAGTGGATTTGATGAGCAGTTAGAAAATATTTGAGATATTTTACTTGCATTTTGATTTCCTAGTTTAGTTGATTTTAGGATATCTCCCAGATTATGTAAAATAGTTTGATATTATCCACAGGGAAGTTTTTACCCTGTGGAGAGACTTATAAATACCTATCATTTTTGTAATAATATTCATCCTCATTCATGGGAGAACAAGGATATGGAATTTTAATACAGACCGAGGCATAATTTGGTGTTTTGTTACAGCTTTAGCTTCTCATTATATCAATATTTTGTTTCATGTTGTGTATATCAATTTGTATTTGGTTAATGATTACTTTAGCTATCTTAATAATGTGCAAATGATATAATTTAATCACTGTAATGCATTTCTGATTTCTTCCAAGCAAAAAAAAAAATCATAGCAATTGTTTAGTTCAGTTTGTGAATGGCAGATTTCTCTTCTTCATAAGTTGAATTATTAAATATAAGTTTTTGCATAACAGGTTTCCCTTATTGCAGAGATTTATAAATCTTATGATTGTTATGATTCTTTATGTCTTGTTTGTCCTGTAAACCAACTCAAAGAGCAACACAGTCTATCATTTACGAGAAGCTTATGGACTAACCAGTGCGAGTTTCCTTCCACCGACCAGCTTTGAAGTCATCATACACAGGGTAGACTTGGAGCGTTTCCAGGTCAGTTTTTCATTTGTTTGTTTAGATATATGTGTTTAGTATATTAGATTGTTTAATTTCAGTAAATATATTAGATTGTTTAATTTCAGTAAGTTTTATTTCTCATTCATAAAAGATAAAAAATCAAAAATATTATTGGTTGTCTTAGGGCAGAAAGCAAATGAGTTTCACAGGTTTTATTCAAATCTGCAAGTTGTAGATATCGTATATTTGTGAATAGGTTGTAATCCAATTAGTAATTAGATATTTAATTGCTAGAGTTAGTGTGATAGTAATTAGTAGATTGTATATAATAGTTAGAGTAGTTTAGATTTGTTTTTAGTTTAATTTGTTTTATTAGTTTTAGTTAGTTTAGTTTGTTTTATTTGTTTTAATTAGATTAGTTAGTTAGATTAGTTTTCTCTTTGGTTTTCTTAAGACCTTAGAGCGGCCAATGAAGCCGCTAAACCCGTCAGGGTGGTTCATTCCAAACGGCTTGGGTTATTTAGACAACCCCGAACTGGTTCCACTCTCTCAATTGACGGATGGACAATTTCGCCCATCAACAAGACCAAAGGAAAAAAATGTGATTGGGACAAAATGGGTCTTTAGAAACAAGCTAAACAAATATGGACAAGTAACCAGAAACAAAGAAAGACTATTGTGCAAAGGATATGCTCAAGTTGAAGGAATAGATTTTGAAGAAACCTTTACTCCCATGAACGGAATGGAAGTAATAAGAATGTTCTTGGCTTATGCATGCGCCAAAAGGATCAAAGTGTATCAAATGGATGTAAAATCAACTTTTCTAAATGGAGAATTAGAAGAAAAAGTATACATAAAACAACCAGAAGGGTTTCTACTATCAGAAAATGAAGATTATGCTTGCAAATTGAAGAAATATCTGTATGGACTTAAGAAATCTCTGAGAGCTTGGTACTTAAGATTGGACATGTACTTACATCAATAAGGATTTAGAAGGGGAAATGCATATAGTAAACTCTACATAAAAGTGGATCAAGGAAGTATGATTATTATTGAAGTGTATGTTGATGACATCATCTTTGGAAGTGATGATGATAGATTGAATCATAAGTTTTTCAAGGAAATGCATAATGAATTTGAAATGCTACTTGGCAGGGATGATTTTAAGGATGGAAATTTATTTTAAAATGTAGAAACCTTGGCGAATATTACTAATCCTTCATATGCCAACTATAAATGATTGGCGATATTTTTGTAAAAATATTCAAATTTCTAAGGATTTATATAGTTTTTATAAAATTTTGGCAATTTTTAAGGTAAAATAATTTTATCCTATAGAATTTGGGCGAATAATTTTTAAAATAGTGAATCTAGTTTTTGGAAAATCCATGGAAAATTAGCCCATGAGCGAAATTTAGCCCCTAAAATCATCCCTACAGTACTTGGGGAGTTTAATTTCTTCCTAGGACTCCAGATATCTCAGCTAGATAAAGGAATTTGTATTTCCCAAACCAAGTATATCAAGGAAATGTTAAAGAAGTTCAAAATGGAAGACTATAAACCTATGAGTACTTCTATGGTTACCGGTTGCAAGTTGAACAAAGATGATGAATCTAAATAAGCAAATAAAATAATCTATAGATCAATGATTGGTATTATAGTCTATGTGACAACTTCGAGACTAGATGGAATGCAAGCAATTGGATAGGTCGCAAGATTTCAAGCAAAAGCAAAGCAAACCCATGTTCTAGCAGTGAAAAGGATCGTCACATATCTTAAAGGAACACAATATTTTGGGATATGGTATCCAAAAGGAAATAAATTAAATATGGTTGCCTACATGGATGTAGATTGGGCAGGAATTATTGATGAAAAAAGTATTACAAGTGGAGAATCTTTCTATTTAGGTGACTACTTAGTGTCCTAGTTGATCAAGAAGCAATCTTCAATATCCTTATCCACATCAGAAGATGAATATATTGCAGCAAAAACATGTTGTACTCAGATTATCTGGATGAAGCAAACCATTCAATACATACAAGTGAGACATGATGATCCTATTATGATACTCCGTGACAACACCAATGCTATAAGCATCTCCAATAATCTAGTGATGCATTCCAAGACCAACCATATTCCTATTAAGTTCCACTTTTTACGGTAACAAGTCACATAAAAGAATATCAAGTTGGAGTACATTGGGACAAAATAACATATTTCAAACATCTCCAAAAAGCCTATTCCTAGGGATACCTTTGAGTATATTCGACAAAAACTAGAAGTAGTTTCTGCTCCAAATTGATTTCCATAATCTTTTGCAAGAACAAAAAGTGGAATTTTGTCAGGGGGAGTTACCCTTTTCCATTGATGTCAAGGGGGGAGAGAAAAATAGTAAAACTAGAATCATGAAGACAAGGAGAGTCAGAATCAATAAAAGAGGACAGTACAATCATTGGGATCATAGCACGAAGACAGGGGAGCATGATTTTTTTAATAAGTTGTCATCATTTCCAAAGGGGGAGATTATTGTAAAGTTGGTTGTCATTGATGTCAACCTTAGAATAAGCCCTAAAGAAAAGCACAAAATCCCCTAAAAGTGATGATGTTGTGTCCAATTGAAGAAGCCTTGAAGAGGCTTGAAGGAGCCTTGATATAAGTGTATATAACTCCAAAGTGGTCCCCTTATGACATAGCTTTTAACCATGGAACTCACGAGATGATATAACATGTAGTTGTTTCCACATTCCCACTTCGAGTTGTACACAAATGGAGCCTTGAAGAAGCCAAGTGAAGAAGCCCATATAGCCAAGTGAATAATCCCCTAAATCCAAGAGAATAATCCCCTAAACTAAAGTAGAATCCCATAAGGTTGGCCATCCTTAAGGAAGAGGTGTCACCCAAAAGTTGTGACCCTTGGTCACACCCCCTCATGTGGAGAAGACTCATATAAATAAGATGAGCCTAATTTGGAAATTTTATCACACCAAGTCAACCTAGCCAAGGAATAGGAGAGAATTTCATCCTAGAGGAGGGAATTTCCAAGGGATGATGAAGTGAAGTAGGGAAAAATTCCAAGGGAATATGAAGTCGTGTGATGATTTGTTCTAGGATTTTCTTTGAAGATCATCTTGGAATTTTTGATATAACTTTTTTTTCTAGAATGATTCAGATGGAAAAACTTGGAGGTGTTTCAGAAGAGATAGTGAAGAATATTGGGTACGAATTTCAGGTCTTGACTCATTACAAGTTTGGAGTTATACTTAGTGGAATTTGAGGTTTTTAAAACTAGGATTTGTTTTCTTCAAAATGAGTCATCTTTCCATTTTCTCTATAACGTATTTTTGAGGATGATTCAAGGAGAGAAACTTGGAGAAATTTCAAAGAAGATATTGAAAAATATTGGGTACAAGTTTTAGATCATGATTCATTACAGGTATAGAGTTATACTTGTTGTAAGTTATGGTTTGTGACTAATACAAAAACTAGTCCCAAACAGGTGTTCCAGATAAAACAATTATATCTAAAGCTTGGTATGTCCAAATTGAATTCCACTTGTTGCATTAGAAGGAGAACAGATCCTAATATATGATGTCCAAGTTTCATAATCAAAAACTGAAAATTGAACTCGTGGTGAATCTTACAAGTTTGTGGATTTGAGGTATAGTTCTGAGTAGTTTTGTATGCAGATTTAAGAAGTGATTTTGGGATTGTATTTGAAGGTTGATTTGATCTTGTATCATCATTTAAAATATTCCAAGGGGATTGGTGTCTTCTTTCAATAGGTGTTGGAAAACTTATGGAGTAGGTGCTTGTAAAATCTTGAAACAACTTAAGAAAAGTTTATGTGGTTTTCTCCTAGTTGGGTTTCCACGTAAAAATTTGTGTGCAATGTGTATGATTTTATGTGATGATGAATGACATGATTAATGGTTAATGTTTATGTAGTGATTGAAATTTAAAATTGTTGAAATACTTCTATATTGATTCACCCCCTTGTTGATTTTTCAATGAGCAAGGTTAAGCATGAAGTTCATTCCATTTTTAGCATTTAACCATAACCATTAATTTTGCAACAACCAAGATCACAAGAAGAAGAAACATGCACACGAACACAAGAAGTATCTTGGGAAACCCTTCTCAACAAGGAAGAAAACCCAACCAAATCCTTTGTTATATTCTTCAAGAGAAATACCTTCACCACCAAGACAAACTAGCACACAAGAGGGTGCTCAAACCCTAGAAGACTAGCGCCCAAGAGAGGTGCACACTTTTCCCAAGAAGGTGTACTTGCTGAAATTTCCAAACTCACCTGAAAGATATGATTCCTCACTCAATGGGGAATTTACCTTTACTTATACTAGACTGAACCTGTCAACATAAGTGCCTATTGGCACAACAAAGCCAACTTCACTAACTCATAATATAATTAATATTAACCAGAATAATTATCTTTTACATTAATTAATAGTCACATTAAGGTGGGGACGACTTGTACCCTTTACATTACAATTAGGGTTACAGACAGGTCAAACTCTTGAACAATATAGAAAGGGATCTTATACACTCACTAGTGCTCATCCACTAGGGTCACATCCATAAGGATGTCCATATCTATGGCTCATTGCATTACATAGAAGAACCACTTCTTCACTAGTGCTCAACCACTAGTATCATGTTCACATGTGCTCATCCACGGGCACGTCCACTCAACAGATCTTATTCCCCATTGAATTGCATAGTAGAGTCATCTAGAGTTTCTCGTCAACTCTTCTACTTAGAGGAGGCTAATACATCATCTCCATTTATGTTCTCATGAAGATGCACCCAACACTTTGGGATTTCACACGTTCACCTTGTGCTCAGCCACAGGCATGTCCAACTCTGTAGATATCCTTTCTCACTATGCTAAATATGAGAATCATCTAGATTTCTTCTCAACTCTCTGTAAGGAGGAGGCCATCTCTACGTTCCAGATCTATCTCAGATAGGAACCACACACCCCTCTCAGGGGATTTCTCTCAAGTTTGTAAGATGGATAATATATCACATAGCTATAATGATAAACATCTCTCAGGTTTGTAAGATGGATAATGTCTCACATAGCTGCAATCATCAACACTCCCTCTCAGCTAGGGAGGCATTAGTCATAATTCCAAGTCTCACACGGATGTACTTTGAACTTTGTCTTGGCTAGAGTCATCAACACTCCCTCTTAACTAGGGAGGAATTCTTCACCAAGTTAGTTTAGTGAATATGTCTGCAATTTTCTCATGTGTAGGAAGGTACTGCATGTGTACGATTTTCTTCTACATCATATCTCTGATATACAGATACTTCATCTCATCATTTTTCGATCCATCAGGAAACACTGGGTTCTCAAGGAGATTTACATATGACTCTTGGTTATCATCATACGATCCATCTCATGGTCAAGTAAATCTGTCAGAAGCTTGTGAAGCCACATTGCTTCACACACTTGATGTTATATGCTCTACTTCCGTGGTACTCAAGGTCACATAGTTTTGTTTCATGTTGCATCAGGAAACCATGGAAAAATTCACAGTATAAAAACAACTGGATGTGCTCTTACGGTCCACTGTAATTTCTACTCAATATGAATCGACATATCCTACAAAATCAAGTTCACACTGGAGGCATACCTCAGGCCATATCCAATTGTACCTTGTATATATCTCAATACATGTTTTGTTGTTGTCTAGTGAGTCTATCTTGGTTGACTCATGAAATGACTAAGCACATTCACCGCATGGAATAAATCAAGTCTGGTGTTAACCATATACATCAATGATCCAATCAGTTGTGGATCAGTCTCGTCTTAATCATCATCAACATTTTTCTTTAAATCTATCATGGTGTATTTTGCATTCTGTCATATTGAACTTCTTTAACATTTTCACGATATATTTCCCTTGACTCAGGAAAATCTCATCGGTATTCTATCATACTTATTGTCCCAAGAAGTGGTGCATCATACTCATATTCTTCATCTCGAATTCAAAATTAAGGGATTACTTGTATCCAACAACAAGGATTTATGAATAAGTCATCAAAATCAGGCTCTCATCACCAACACTGTAATAATATGGGTTTTGGATCAGCAATACTTTTTTCTGAGATTTAAACTCATCAAGAATCCATTCATCTGAAATTGTTTACATCTTATGGATGGTAGTTCAAATGGAAATGTAATGGTCTCATTGAATCAAGTGTCTCATCATAGACAACTCCCTCTGTTTGTGAGAGTCCTCTAGTTTTGTATTTCTTGACACTTCCTGTTAACTGCACACTTTCTCTACTTGGAAGTTTTCATAGACTTCCCTTATGGTTTTTGAATAATATCTTATACATCATTCTTTAAGATATACTAGTACTCTTATGTTATGGCATCTTTCCATATTTATTTATCATTTTGTTTCTTCAATGAAATAGCTCATGACTGAAGGATAGTTTTAAAAAATCTTTTTCTTTATCAAGGTGTCCCTTGAGGGACTTGTGTGTCTCTCTATATTCTAGAAGAGTTTTGTAGATCCTGGGAATGCATTTTATGCCCCACTATAATATATCTAGTTATATCAACTGGAGCAATTGGATTAGTTGGAATAATATATGTCTCCCTCTGAACTGTTGAAGGGGAAGAAGGTAATGTATCACTGTTAATATCCATCTTAGATTCTCTAGTTTTGTTTAATGGGTATCTCTTCTTTAAGGACAACATCTATGTTTGTTTCACATAATAATCAATTAAATATGTTTTGGACTCCCGTACCAGGGATAATGGTCCAAGTCTTTGAGGGCTCCCATACTAGGGATAATATTCTTCATTTATTCAAAAATGCAATCAAATATAAAATTAGAAATCAAATGATTTACCTGGTTTGTAGTCATGCTTTAGTTTTATAGGAAGTACTTCTCCTCTCTCTTTTCTTCATTCTTTTGAGGTGGATCTGGATCAATGTCAGCGGTAGAAGCATATTGTCTTCCCTTCTTCCTGGTTGGACAATTTTTTGCATAGTGTCCATATTTTTCACATCTGAAGCACTGAATTTCTGAAACATCTCTTCTTTGATAACTTAGATTTGATGAAGACTTTTCATCTTTAAGAGTTTTCTTGAAATTTCTTTTGAATTTTTCTCCTTTCTTTGTATGAAGTGCAAGAGCATCATTTTCTTCTGACAAATATTCCACTCCTCTATTTCTAAGTCTAAGTTCTTCTTGAGTACAATCTATCCATAGATGATCAAAGGTTGGTAAAGCTTCTCTTCCACTGATACTCTAAAGAAAAGGCTCCCGCCACTAGCAAATTCAGGTAATTTTGCAACAGCTATTTCGATGCTCTTGCGACGTTATATCGTGGATATTGCAACGAATATTGAGTCTCCCAAATGTCATTTAATGTGATGTGGCACATGCGATGAACCTAGATTAACATCGCAAGAGAAACGATACTAAGGAAGTTGTCAGACATCGTCGAAAGAGCGACAAAGTAGGGAAATCGTCAAAAATGAGACAATGTAGAGCTATTTTCTCAAGCGTGAAAATAAAGAGAGATCGTCGCACACCCTATAATATAGGAAAAGTAAGGAAAAATTTTGCGACGAATTATCTTTCGAAGCGGTCGTCGCACGAGCGACGGAAACAGGGTATATTCTGATGAAATTGCTATACAATTTTTGTGATTTGTATGGCAAGTTCGTCCCAAGATTTGTACAGGTCATCTCAATTGCAACGAAAACAAGGTATATTTCCACGAAATTGCTATACAATTTTTGTGATTTGTATAGCAAGTGTGTTGCAAGATTTGTAAGGGTCGTCGCAAGTGCGACGAAAACATGGTATATTGCGACGAAATTGCTATACAATTTTTGTGATTTGTATGGCAAGTTTGTCACAAGATTTGTAACGGTCGTCGTAAGTGCGACGAAAATAGGGTATATTAATATGCAATTTTTCATGATTTGTATAGAAAGTGAGTCACAATATTTCTATGGTGCATTGAAATTGCGATGACAACAATTTAAAAAAAAAAAAAAAAAAAAAATTTCAGCAAAAACAATAAAATTTGATTTTTGAGCCAATTATAGAAGGTGTTATGATTTCACACTAAAGAGGTCATCCAAGTGAAGTTGTTTCATAACTCCAAACCATCTGCATATATTCAATTTGGTAGGGGCCCCTTTCCTTTTTCTTATAAAATAAAAATAAGAGGGTTGTTGTGTCCACAATAGTTGGTTGGTTGGTTGAGTCAGTTGACTGACCCGACTGTTCAAACTAACTATCTTCTAGATAGGGAATCCTAAGGAAATATATAGGGAATCCTCCCACTATCACCTTAGTTCCCTTACCTCTACATTTATAGGCCATGATTTCTAACATAAGGAGGGTTTTCCTAGGGGGCTAATACTAAGTCCTATCATTTCATTTCTAGATAGGTGAGGACAAGGACTTTGTTTGACTTGGGTTGAATTCTCTAAACTGATGCTTCAAGAAAAGTAAGAAAAGAAAATTCTCAATGAATTCTTGGAAGGAAAACACTTACTTTATTCAACACAACACACTAATGCACCATTACTCATAATTAGTGATCAAGCAATATACAATGTTCAAGGTGAAACTTTATAAGTAAAACGTATATATTCATTCACAAGATAGTCGTCATTTATCAAATTTCATATGTGCAAGAAGTGAAGCATGAAAAAGTACTTATGAAACATTTAAGCATGAAATTGGGTCGTTATGATAGCAATGAAATAGAGCATCATTGTAACAAGTTCATAACCAATATAAGTTTGCATCCATTCAATAAGTATATGCCATGAAACAGATGAAGTGTCACTATTGTAAAGAGAGAATAAGGCAACGAGCTCAATGTAATAACTTTAGAAGAAATACAATGCTACCAGATTAACAAATTTCATTATTATATGTCAAGGCACACAAATTGTATCATTAACCAAACTTATCATTCATTCATCAACACTCAAAAATTAATCTGTTTCTCATCACACAATATAGATCAATTCTTTGGAACCATGATTGTAGCATGAATCGACCCTTTCAACTAGCAAACAATATAAATGTTGCATTGTTTGGGTAGATTTTTTGGGGTGGTTAGGGTAGGAATGTATCATGGTCAACCAACCAATCCAAAAGACATGCAAACACCACAACAAAATATGGTTAACAAACCTTCATACAATAGTGAAAGGAGGCAACAATTGGACTAATTACAATGTCCTTTGGAATTCCTTAAAATATTTTGTCTTCTTTGGGATGTGGAAAACAAGGTGTCATAAAACCATTTCAAGACATCAACACTTTAATCACCATTTAAAGTGGAATGCTTCTGCATTTTTATGACAGTCATGGATAGAGTTTTGGATAACACATAGGAGGTAATGTCAAGGCTTGAAACTAGGTAATTTATCTCTCTTCAAATTCGTTTGGACACCTATGGAAATGAATATAATTAAATCCTTGAAACATTGGAAAAAGAGGAGGGTTACAAATAGCCCCGCACAACAATAAATCTCTGCAGAAAAAGGAATACTAGAAAAATCCCAGAACAACAATAAATAACATGCAATGATTTCACTTTGAATGAGGTTGTTGGACATTCCAATACATCCAATGATAGTTTATAATAACCTAGAACAACACTCCTTCAAAATGTTGCAATAAAATTTATTTTCAACCCTAGTTATGTTGTATTGATTTCAACCATTCCAAGA
>JZKD02S1673995.1:357151-374220 GCA_000966675.3 Picea glauca
ATGCATTAATAACTCCCATGTGTGGTCCAAGGAGAGATAAATAATGCATAAGTGTGAATGAAACATCCAATTGATAAAGGATAATGAATTTGAGTGGTCCATGTGGCATGTGTGGTGACATGGCGTCCCTCTCATGGATTGATGCACTGTCATGGATCCCAATGCGGTGACATGAATCCCAAGGAAAATGGTATGGATCCCAATGTATGTAGATATGATAATATATGAGTACATGAATCCCAATGTAGCATCATGTATCCCAATGCAATGTCATGGATCTTGAGGAATAATACATGTATCCCAATGCACAATACCCACTTGAAGTGATGGGTCTAGCCTCTTAGCAAGCCATTAATTGGTAGCACCTAGTGACATATCTTAGCACAACATAAAAGGGGGTTGGTTTTAATATTTTCCGAAGTCTTACCAAGGGGAACAATATTGACCCTTATACATGCATCAAGTCCTAAGACAACACATATTTCCTAAGAACCTAGGTGAAATATAGGAAAAAATAATTAATAATGATGAAAGGGAATGGGGAATGCGTTCATGTGATGAACCTCAACGTCTTAGACATGCACAAGTCTTATCAATCATTTATTTATTCATCCACCTTTATTTAGATAGGAGTTTTACATATAATATCCTTCTAGAGATAACTTAACATTGAGTTACCATCCTTAACATTATTTCTTACTACTCCTTTAAGATTTTTTTTTTTTAATGTTTGTTTTATCGAACAAGTTCCTTTTATTTAGATATTCATAGACAAACTAGAGACTAGATGCATTGGCCTCACAGTGAGGGAGCATTGCTAAATATTTTTACTTGGATTTTTACTTTTTCTCTTCACCTCTTTTCCTTATTGGATTATTGACTCAGTCTTTATCAATTTGACCTTTCCTTTTGACCTTTGAGAAATCATACATGACCAAGATGCCATTTTTTATATGGATGGAATGAATAACACTTGGGAGTTGGAAAATGATTAGCATGGTTGGGATATGGATAATGATATCTATCCTAAGAACCCAATGGTATAGGTTAATCCAAGAGATGACACACTTCTAACATAAAACATGTTCCCCAAGGTACTACAAGGAAAGTCATAAAACCATGTAATGTTATGGAATGCTACTAGGAAATCATTAGGTGTTTACCACTTTATGATGCGATAATAAGTTACATCATCTTTTCCAAATAAGTATTGATATATGGAATGTCAAATGAAGAAAATAGGAACCATGTCATACCGTACAACAATGCATCTATCATCTAAGGAGTTGGCATGAAAGTGATCTACACCATAGTTGAGCTAGCATGATCATGTTTTTGGTGGAGATCAAGAAGAACGCTATCTAGATATAGGTAATATGAGCATGACACATCATGCAAGAAAAACTTGAAACCCTTGCTAGCATATCCAAAAATGTGTCACCCCTCATGGGGTAACATCTAGCTCCTACTCGTGGACATGCACTCTGTGTGAGAATCTATGAGAACTCCATAATATTTGTAGACATGTGACCTACACACCATATAACTTGGAAAATGAAACAAAATTTGGGGTGAATCTACCACCCTAGTTAGAAATAAAAAATACTTGCCACAAATAAAAAAACTTCACCAAATATAAACATGTATAAACATGAAAGTAAAGCAGGAAAACACGTGTAAGAAATTATTCTAAAGAAAATCAAATGCATCAATAAAATTAGGCAATGCATGAAAGTAAACACACAAAAGAAATGAAAACATGAATGGAAGGGAAAAAATCATTCTAATTACTGCTCAAAGATCATATTCATGCCTACCCTATTGGATAACTAAGGGATGTGGCTGCTAGGTGAAATAAAATATCTAAATCAACCATTCAAGGAGCTTACCAACATATGGAAACCTTCCCTTGTGTTTGGTTATCATCCAAAACACTGATATGCCAAGAATCAAGTGGGTATCAAGAATAATCTAACTCACTCTCAAGTCTGGAACCTAGGTAAGGTAATATATATGAAGTAGAAAGCCCAAACTATACCAAGGTTGACTCACCTCTCCACAAAATTTCTCCATCCAAAGGTCAATAGGGACAATGTAAACACAAAACTGGGTCAACCCATTCAATTTTCTTGTAATATCATTGAGGAAAAAATATTTTGAAGGAAACTCCAACTATGCAGATGGTTTGGAGTTATGAAACAACTTCACTTGGAGTGATTTTTGTTTTTTTGTTTTGAGGGTGTGTTTATCCCACACACCTTATTGAATATATGTGGGGGATAAACTGGGTCTTTTCTCATAGACACAGTGCTCCCTTGCACACCAATGAAGTTGTTTTTAAGGGACAAATTAGTTGACATATGGTCAAAACTCTCTCATTTTTTCCATTATTGTTCCCTCTAATCGACAAAGTGAAGATTTGAATTTATGTCAACATTACAACAATGAGTGTTTATATCATGAACCTCTATATGGATTAACATGACCATGAGAAGATTAAAGTAGGAAAATATGAAGAAAGTCTTGAAACCTTGAATAACCCTCCACATATTGTAGACATGAAGATTGAGATGATGCACATGTGTGAAAGAGTAAATGTTTGAAATCTCCATAATTTACAACCCCTCATGTTTAATCCTTAATGTTGTTGAAGAAAAAAAATAAATTTCATGGACTAAAAACATTAAATTGTTGCCAAAATTGTGCCCTCTAATCGACAAAGTGAAGATTGGAATTTATGTCAACATTGTAACAATGAGTGTTTATATCATGGACCTTTATATGGATTAACATGACCATGAGAGGATTTTGAAAAAAGTAGGAGTGCGTGAGCGTTAGGGCTCGTTCTGGCGTGCGCGTTAGGGTTTGAGGTGCAGAGAGACTCATGGCGGTGCCAGGGGGCGGGATTCCCGCCCCCTCTCCTACGAACTCGGTCGAGGATGCCTTTCGCAGGCTTATCCACAGTCAAGGAAAGAAGTATACCCCCCCAGAGATTCTGAAATTCATAAAGAAACTCGATGAAATCCCTGAAATCGTCTTACCTAAAGAGAATCCAATGAAAATAGTAGTCGCACTAGCCAAACGTGGATTAGTGGGTCAATTTATGGGCCTATGGCCATCCACCAGAACAACGGATGATTGGATCCAATGAAACTGGAGACTGAATCTAGCGCATGGAGTAACCTGCTACCCAGTGGGAAGAGGATATTTCGTCTTTGAGTTCATTTCCGAAGAAGACCGAGATTTGGTATTCAGAAATGGGCCTTACTTCATGGGGACGCAGGGGTTATACTTAAACAAATGGACCCCCAATTTTAACCCATTGGTGGACACGCCTAAGGAAGTGTCAGTTTGGGTCAGACTGCCAAACCTCCCCATGCACTGCTCGGATTCTGAATCATTGCAAAGAATCGGGAATGGAGTAGGTAGGTTCATTGATAGAGCAGACAATAAGGGACAGTATACCTGCGCCAAAATCTCTGTGGAGGTCGATCTGGAGGCAGGACTTCCGGAAGCTGTCAAGTTAACTGTTGGTTCTTGGACCCACTTCCAGAAACTGGATTACGAGCACCTGTCGTTCAAGTGCAGGAACTGCCAGGAGCATGGCCATTTTCAAAGGAACTGCCCCAAACTACAAGCCAGTGGGACAGAGGATGCAGAAGGCTGGCAAAAGGTAAGGAGAGGGAAAAACTCGCAGAATGCTAAAAATAGAGACAAGGTGAACCAAGAGCCATCAAAAGAGGGAAACCCAAAGAATAGCGCTCCAGAAAACCCAAAATCACAAGGAACTCCCACAATCATTATAGAAGAAGGAGGAAATCAACAGCCAGTAGCCCCAGTGAGCCCTAGCACTGGAGCCCAGAGCATAAGCTCGAGTAAGGAAAATACCAGTCTAAACACGAATACTGAGGTCGAAACATTGGAGGAGGAGGATACAGAAGCAAGCAGCCCGAAAGGATCCCCTGACTAGCCAAAGCGCGGAAGAAATCCAGAAAAGAAAAGAAGAGAAGAATTGTCCTATAAGGAAGTAACTCAGGGTACACAGAATACAATCCCGAAAATGATGAACACCATATTGGGGTCGAAATAGGGGAAGACGCCGAAAGGTGGCCCCCCTCCTCAGACAAGTAAATAATGCAATTTGTCTCCTGGAATTGCAGAGGACTGGGAAGCAAGACAAAAGAAGAAACCTTGAGAGACTTAGTAAGGCTAGCAATACCTGAAGTCCTCCTAATCCAGGAGACGAAACTTGAGGAGGAAGATTTCCTCCGGGTAAGCAACGTATTTTGGAAGAAAGGCCTGGGAAGGGCAGCAAGCGCCAGAGGTGCCTCGGGGGGACCAGCAACCCTCTGGGATTCTTCAAAGATCGAACTAGTAGAATAAGCAGAGACCACTCACTGGATTTTCACTAAGCTTCTTCATAAGGGCTCCGGACATTTGGTAAGTTTATTTAACCTGTATGTTCCTATTTCAGTTAATGAGAAGAAAGAATGTTGGGATTCTTTAGCTCTTTTTCTTAACCAAAGCAATCCTGAGAACCTAGTAGTGGCAGGGGATCTAAACGTCACCCTCTCTCGAGCTGAGAAGAAAGGGGGATCGATATTTCGAGACCCTACTAGGGAATGGGTTGAAGACTTAATTTTGGATTGGGAACCAGAAGACATTTTTCCAACAAATGGGAAATTTACTTGGTCTAATAAAAGACTAGGGCCATGACATATTGCTGCCAGACTTGACCGTTTTCTTGTCCAATCCTCCTTCCTTACTCTTGGTCTTTTGGCCACCTCCAAGGTCCTTCCTCATTACACCTTAGATCATAAGCCTATATCCCTGTCCCTCTTCCCTTCTTCAGCCCTAGGCCCAATCCCCTTCAAATTCTGCCCTTCTTGGGCGCACCATGAAAATTTCCTAAATCTAGTCCTCCGCTCCTGGAATATCTCCGTCTCTGGGTCCCCTTTCTTTGTATGGGAAGAGAAACTCAGAAATCTTAAATTAAATCTAAAATTGTGGGCAAAAAACCTCAGCACACCCATGGATGAAAAGAAAAAAATTCAGGAAACTCTAGAAAGGCATCAAGCAGTCATGGAAGAAGCTCAAGTGACCCAGGAACTCCTCAATTAGGAATTTGAAATCCAAGGAAAGTATCACAAAATTTGCAGAGAAGAATAAACATACTGGAGAATCAAATCGAGGGCGCTTTGGCTCCAAGAGGGGGATAGGAATACCTCCTTCTTCCATAAGCAAGCCCAAGCAAGGAACAACTACAATTTTATCAGCGAAATCCATTGGCAAGAAAAAGTCTACACGGACTCTGAAGGCATCAAAGAGGCAACCTACTCTTACTTCAAAAACCTTTATTCAGCACTGGATCAAGAGGACCTGGAGTTGGACTCCTACCCGCTATCAGAAATCCCAATCCTGGTTACAGAAGAGGACAACAGGATTTTGAACAGACCTATCAACATGAAAGAAATCAAGAAAGTAGTCTTCAGAATGAACCTTGACAAGGCGCTCGGGCCCGATGGGTTCACACCTCGCTTCTTCATCCACTGCTGGGACATCATAAAAAAATATTTAAGAAAAATGGTTATGAGAGCTCAGGTCTTTAATAAACTTGGAGGCAGCACTAATTCGTCATTCTTATCTCTCATTCCAAAAGAAAAAGAAGCCAAAAGTTTTTCTAGATTTAGACCGATTTCCCTTTGTAATACTGGGTACAAAATTATTACCAAAATAATTGCAAACAGGCTTAAAAAAATTCTGTCAAAGTTGATTCCGGAAAATCAAGGAGGTTTTGTACAAGGGAGGCAAATACTAGACAACATTATCCTTGTCCAAGAAGATATACATTCTAGCTGCAAAAAAAAGGAAAAAGGCATGGCTGTCAAGCTAGACTTAGCTAATGATTTTGACCGGGTAAGGCATGATTTTCTATTTGATGTTATGCAGAGGTTTGGGTTCAATCAGAAATTCATAGACTGGGTAAAGGCATGTATCACTGATCCTTGGATTTCTCCCTTGATAAATGGACGCCCAGCCAAGTTCTTTCAAGCCTCCCGAGGATTGAGGCAAGGGTGCCCTCTCTCTCCTATGCTCTACGTTTTACAAGCTTCAGTGCTTAGTTTTCAACTGCAGAGTGCTCTTCAAAGTAGAGCTCTTTCGGGCATTAGAGTTGTTCCCACAGTTAAGGAGGTCAGCCACACACAATTTGTCGATGACACACTACTATTGGGGGCTGCCAATCTCAAGACAGCAAGGAACCTCAAAATAGAACTTGATATTTACAAAGCCTATTCTGGCAGTGAGATCAACTTCCACAAAAGAACGATTTTTGGCTGGAATTGCAATCCTAGAGAAATGCTGCAATTAAGTTGAGCCTTAGATTTGGAAGGAATTATAGTTTCGGACAAATTTATTTACCTGGGAATTCCAATTTTCAAAGCTTATTCTAAAGTATCTCACTGGATGCCCATGGTGGACAAACTCAAGAATAAGATTCAAGCTTGGGGAGAAAATTGGCTTAATAAAGCAGGTAAGTTGGTGTTAATGAATTCAGTTATCACCAGTCTTCCAATTTATCAATGCTCTGTCCTACTCGCCCCTAAAAAAATCACTAATAAAATTGATGAGCTGCTTAGGAGATTCTTTTGGGAAGGAGGTAAGAACTGTGAAAGAAAGCTCCACTTAGTCAAGTGGGATAAGGTCAAGAGACCAAAGATGGAAGGAGGACTGAGTATAAGGGATGTGGCTGCCCACAATATAGCCATGGGAGGGAAGCTGCTTTGGAATATGATCACAGGGAAGAGATCCTGGAGCAAGCAATTGCTTAGGAAGAAATACTTCTCTGGGGGTAGATACCGATGCTTGGAGAAGCCTGCAAAAATGAGAATAGGCTCACCGATATTTTACCTGTGCCAAAGAGCCATTCCCTTCCCCAGGACTAATCTCACCTAGATTCCGGGGAATGGATCAAAGATCTGTATTTGGGAAGACTCCATCCTTGGAGATCCACCCCTCTCGGATCTAAGAGAAATAAGGAATATCAAGGACTGGTTGTTGAATAAAAACTGTATAACACTTTGGGACATATCTCAGTGGAAGAATGATGCCAAGCGATCCCGGGAAGGCTGGAACCTAGGCAGGTACCCGAAAGAACTCAAAGAGGAAGCATCATTTCTGTTGGAATTCCTCCAAGGGAAATCGCCATTAAGTGTTGAAAGAAAAGATAAAAGAGTATGGGGATCAAGCTCAGGGGCTTACACTTCAGCAACTGGTTATAAGGTAGTCTCAGTCGTCCCATGGGTTCCTCCCAATCTTGGGCCGTGGAAATCCCTTTGGAACTTCCCCTCAATCCCCAAGGTGGATCTCTTTGCTTGGACTCTTATTCACAATAGTATTTTAACCTTTGATAACTTGAAGAGAAGAGGTTGGGAAGGGCCCTCTCCCTGCCCCCTGTGCGCCCAAGCAGAAGAAACTATCGCCCATCTCCTCTTTAGTTGTGATTTTTCCAAAGAAGTCTGGGGGCTTCTCGTGGGACCAGTAGCCTCTAGTCTTCCATCTGAGAGTAAGGAGATATTTAATTGTTGGTTGTTCCTGTCCCCGTTTGATCTGAAAAAAGACTATTTGCTCAAAACAATCTGGATGTGGATCCCCAAACTTATCTGTTGGAAGATCTGGCTAGAGCGGAACAACATGATTTTTAAAGAAGAAAGAAGATTGCCAGCTCAGGTGGCCATCAAAGTCAAGACCATGATTACAGAAGCTATAAATGCGAAGACTACTATCCAGAACTCTGCCACACTAACTGAGGAAGAAGGGAATTGGCTCAAGGAGTTCAGACCAACTCATCAGAATACCAACCAATCCATTCCTCCAAGAAATAGGAATTGGGAGATCCGAATGCCGGAACAAGAGTTCCTGAAATGGAGGTCGATGCTAGACGACTGGTGGCTCCTCTTTGATGGAGCATCGAAAGGAAATCCTGGCAGGGTAGGGGGAGGAGGAATTCTCCTGGAACCTACTGGATCAATCAAATTATCCTTCGCCGAGGGCCTAGGCTTCGCCTCCAACAACCAAGCCGAATTCTTAGCGCTCTGGCAAGGGCTAACTCAGGTTCTAAAGCTGGGCATTAAAGAAGTAAAGATTGCGGGGGACTCGAAACAGGTGGTGGACGCAATGAATCTCAAAAAACCTCCAAAGGATATGAGGTTGGCTTAGTTATACAAAAAGATCCTAATCCTCCTGGAGCAGCTTAATGATTACAAAGTTTACCATGTGCTTAGGTCGCTGAATGGACACGCGGATAAAGAGGCCAATCAAGGTACATTACAAAACAAAGGACAGTTGAAAATCAATGGGGAAATTTCTCATCAACCGATCCCCTAAATGCAGAGCCAATCCAGATGAGTCTTATCAAATGGACATGCCGTCAGACAGGAAGGGCGACAACTCAATCCTTCAGCCGGACGGATAAGATCTAAACTCAGAGATTTGTAATCTCATTCCATCCGTGAAGAATACGAGTCGGGACAGGCGGGCCTGTTGTTAAATGGTATTCGTTCAATGCAAAGATCATCTCAGCAGGTGGATGAGTTAATCGCAGGGCAGCAGGTAGTAGCGAACGTTCTGAGCATAACAGACATGGAATTGGGCTCTAAAATCCCTCTCACGCCAAAAGAACGAATATATTTGATCAGAGCTGAACTGGAAAGCATAAGGGCCTCCACAAATCAGCGAAAATGGGAAACCCTTAACTTTGAAATGCAGGATCTCAGGGATGAACTCTCTGACGAAATACATGTTGGTTTGAAAGACGTGGCCAATCTCATGGGAGACTTAGGAAAGCGCCTCTGAAACCTAGAGCAGAAGGTGGAGGAATTAACCAAGGTGTTTAGCAAGATATATGAGGCATCAGCAGAAGCGACCACCAATATAGGAAAAGGAGGAGATCGCTAATGGCGCAGCAGTCCGCCTTCAGTTTTGAAAGGAGCCCCAGCACAGGATCTTGTCTCGGCATCAAAAGTCCTTCTTATCAGTTGTATTGTTCTCACTAGCATTAGCATTTTGATTGTATGTAGCAAAAGAATTCTGGCTGGATGAAGAATTACAGATCAATAGCTCTGATTAGAATTGTAAGGGTTAGGCAGCCCTCTCTGCCATATTCTAAATAAAGCTCCATATCCGTTTATGTTAAAAAAAAAAAAAACACATGACCATGAGAGGATTAAAGTAGGAAAATATGAAGAAAGTCTTGAAACCTTGAATAACCCTCCACATATAAATTGACAATGGCAATGTGATTTTGTTTCTTTGTCATGTGAGACACACTGAAAAGACACAATGATAAGAAGGGTAATGCTCTGAAAAAATATTATAAAATGTTTGACATGGCCATTTCCAACCCCACATGTTTAATCCTTAAAACTTATTATTGCATCTTCCCAAAAATTTATTTTTGCATGTTGCACCAAGTTTAAGTTTTCACATTTATTAGAAAAGATGCTTGCCACATGTCACATGTCACAAGAATTTCAAAGTTGCAGATATCATGTCACAATATTTTGGAAGTTTCATATTTCATATTCAAGTTCTATTTGTTTCCTAGACTCCATCGCCCAAGCACAAGGCACCAGGTCTTTCTTGCATTCTCACGTCTTGAATCAAGGAGTATTGAATCAATATATACCAAGTCTTATAAGAGAAGCTGAAATTATCATTAAGTGTATAACAAAATTGTATGTCTTCCAAATACTAAAGTTTTCTGTCGTGGTGTTCTTCCCACAAATTTGGAAGGAGATGGGGTGATCGGGTGGTTCGATGGGGCAACAATGTCATCGGGTAACTGTAACACCCTGCTTCCCCCAGATTGTAAATATAACTGAACTGGCCAAGGACTATGGAAAAACTCATAAGTATGAATATGTGATGTAAATGGACCCGCAGGAAGAGGTCAATAAATGTAAATAACATTATGAAATTATATTGCAGGACTGCTGAGAGGGGATGTGCGGAAAAGAGACCACGGTGGTGGTGGAGGGCACCTTGAAAAAGGGGCGTTAACTTCCACCATGAATAAAATACCGTATTTTTGGACTCCACTGGCCCGGAGAACCAAAAGCGGCTCGTGAGCCCTGAAATTAATGCCTTGCAGGCTGGTAGGTTGATGGCTTGATGAGGGATGGGGAGGTGAACCGCCTATCTGTAGAGACATCATGAATGACTAGCGCAAGGGTAATCATGCCACACGCAACCTCGCGAGAGGATAAGGCGTATGGCTGAAACGATTGATGGGGGGCAGACACGAGGGGAACTCTGGCAATTTTACGCAGAGTGAGTGATCGCAGAGAGAAAGGAATTGTAACCTTCGCTCCTGGGCACCGGCAGATAGAGAGACGCAGGTCTCAAGACATCGTGGTCTCAGCTCGGGGGTGGCTAGTGGTAAATCCAGTAGGAGTCGCTACTCCTACGGTTGGGTGGAAATGAGCACCCCTCTCAGCAATTGCTTCCATTGCTGAAGTATTTCTGATAAGTATTTTGCTCATATTGCATTTTGAAAATTATATGCTGTCACATATGTTCATGGACTTGTGGAATTGTAAATGTTTCCTGTGAAGGAATTGTCTGTACAATAATTGTTAATATGGAGTAGAGGTTAGCTCATAGAACCATGAATTTGTAAATGTTTTCAACATGAGAACGTCTGCGTAGTGCTTGATATGAATGAGTTGATATATGCTTAACATCAAGGAAACCGTGCTCGACTTACGTTGATAAATGACTCTCATCACGCCCAACTGTTCTCGGGAAGTTGTCTTCCTTTATCTGCTTCCGGAAATGCCCCGGTAAAAGATCTCTTCATAGAGATTCCCTCCTTAGAAAGGTTCACTAAGAACCCAGAATAAGGACTCGAATGCACAGGCCTTAGCAACCCTGCATGAGGAGGAACGATTCTATTAAGGTTCCAAGATAGTAGTGTTATGAGGAGTGACAAGTCGACGAATGAGATCTCGTCGGAGGATCCATAGTCATTCACGACCATTAGGTTGACGACAGTAACGCAGGCATTACACACCTTGCCCCTTTGCCCTCTGTTATCGTGAGCAACGAGAAATTGGGATCGTAAATCCCAAGACCCGAAAGACCGAACCTAGACCGTTGGATCTCGGTCCAATTTACCGTCAACTGTTGGATCGGGAGGAGTTGCACGGAGTATAGCCCCTGGAAGGGAAGCGTGCAGGAGAAATGATCTGAACCGCCAGATCTTAAACCATAGTCCCGACAGCTGTCGGATCTCGAGAAGTTGTGCCGGAGTTAAACCTTCGTGTGCAGAGAAAGAATCCTAGCCGTTGATCTTGGCAGGACACGTGTCAGCGTTTGGGAGGCGTCGAGATTTTCACCATCGGATATTTGGGGAGTATAGAACCGTTGCATATTGAAATCGCGACACGCGATTTCCCGATCAGATCTGGGCCGTCCATTGTACAGGACGCGTGTCAGAGGATCCCGTAGAGTCATGAATCGGGAGATCGGGGTTTTCGATGGTAAGGAAATTGTACAACAGGAAATCGCGATCCGCGATTTCCCGATGGGGTCAACACCGTCCATCAACGAGGACGCGTGGCGAGAGATCCCAGAAAGTCGGAGTTCGGCAAATCGGGAATCGGCGTATCGGGGATTTCAAGGACATGAAACCCTTACATTGCGAAACCGCGATACGCGAAATCCCGATACCATCATGAACCGTTGATACAAGGGACACGTGGCAGAGGATCCCGAAGAGTCGGAGATCGGGGAATCGGGGTTCCCTGAGACAAGGGACTCGTACACAAGGGAATCGCGATACGCGATTCTCCGATGCAATCAGGACCGTCCATCATTTGAGGGACGCGTGTCCGTGGATCTAAAATAGTCGGGGTTTGACATATCGGGGTTTTCGGATGCAAGGAACTCTTGCCATACGGAATCGCGAACCGCGAAACCCCGATGAGTGGGAGCTAGCTGTCAAGCCCATTAGCGGAGGAGGACGGAGCTGTAGGGAGTACGCGTGTCAAGCACCCGGAGAGAATCGAGAATCGGGATACTACGGGTCCCGTGGACGTGGGTCTTGTGACATGGGAAACCCCGTAGCCCCGACGGGGATAAGGTAGTGGTCACGGAGTTGGTCATGTGGGCTAAGGACTAAACCAGTGGGGCTAGCGTGATCAGAAAGGCGCGTCGCGAATCGGGAAATCGCAATTCCCATGGACATGCGTTTTGTGTTATCCCAAATCCCGAAACCCCGATGGGGGGGGGGGTTATACGGCGGTGGTCCTATGGTAAATGGTCACATGGGCTATCGTATAGCCTAGAGGGTTAATGTGTTAGGGGCATATCGGGGATCGGGGAGTCGCGAGTTCTGAGGACTCGTAAATTACGACATCGGAAATCCCAAAACTCCGATAGAAGTAGCCCCGAAGGAAGGTAAGACCACGATCGTAAAGGCCGTGAATCACAGGCTTGGCCTAGGAAGCTAATGCGTAAGGAGCGCATCGGAATTCGGAGGATCGCGAGTTATGGGGGTGAATGAATTTTGACATTAGGAACCCCGAATCCCAATATTGAACCAGGGATTGGCACTTCGCTAATGAGGGTTTCTGGAGATTCCCCATTATGGGAGTTTAACCCCGAAATTTTTAAAAATAATGATAGTAGGTGTATTATAGTAACAATTGTGGAGCTGGGGGGAGAATAAAGATTAGTGAGAAAAACAATTATAAATGGTTTATTAACTGTGGGGCGGGAACAAACACTAAAGCTGAGCTATTGGGAGCGTGGGAACTCCTCACATTGGCATCCCGTCTATCGATCTTGGAGATCCATATTCTAGGCGATTCAAATATTATCATTGACTGGCTGAAAGGGAAGGGTCGTCTTTAGGTAGTTGCATTGGAATGTTGGAAGGATCGTATCAGGGAGACCATAAAGCTTTTCCAGAAAATTTTCTTTGCTCATATCTACATGGAAAATAACAAAGTTGCAGACAACTTGTCCAAATTTACACTTTCACAAGCACCAAGGCGAATAGTCTATTATCAGTGTGTGGAGGATCATGAGGGTCCTTATCTTTTCTTAGACCTCTATTAGACTATGCTTCGGGTTTTTTGTTTATTTTTGAGGAAGTGTGTTGGACTATAACCTCTTTATGGTTAGAACTGTCAGAATGACTTTTTTGTTTTTATCTATTCATTGGGTGAAGTTGGATATATTGGGTGATTTCTTGTTTATTGTTTCCCCACTTCTTTAGATGGTGAACTAAGTGGGGAAGACTTGCCCGGATTTTGGGACATCTCTGTAGAAGAACAATTTATATTTTTATTAATATAAAGCACCATTTTTTGTGGAAAAAAAGGTTTTTAGTATTGTATAAGGAGTATTCAAATTATTTTATTTTAATAAGGGTAGTTTTACAACTTGGTTTAATGTGTCTTTAGGTAAAAGCATGTTTTTTGAGTATGCATTTGCAGTTATGTAATGTGACGGTCATGATATGTTCTAGACATAAAGTAATTTGATGGCTCATATTCTCCTCGATAATGACAACTATATTGATTCATGGCTTAACATTTGATTGGTCCATGGTCTCTATTTAAATAGCATGGAGGGTCATTTGTTGAAGATCGATTGTGAGATATTGTCTTGTACAATTTTTTTCTTTTGCATTAAAATATTATCTCAAGTGACCATGTTAATTGGGGTCGTGGATTGTTTTCCTCTTAAAAAAATTAATCATATAAAAACAATGGTGCACTGATCTTTAATGTGATAGTGTAAATCACTACTTAGAATATTTATCCTATATAAACAAACAATAGTGAATTGATCTTTGATCTGATAATGTAAACCACTACTTAAAATGTTTATCCTATTCTATTTTATTGAACAAAATTAAATCATTACCAAATTTTAAAACAATTAGAAAAACGATTGAAATACTCCATATCTCACACCACAAAGGAAATATATATGGAGAAGAATAAGCGTTAAAAGATAATGATGTATATAGTTTTAATGCGCCTCAAGATTTGTACAACAATTGAGGATTCTTTGAGTGATGTTGTCATGATTGAACCTGTGCATTTTTTTATGATGTTTTTTTAAAGGTATGCACTTAAACAATGTTGTACATTAGAAAAACGATTGCAATATTCCATATCTCACACCACAAAGGAAATATATATGGAGAAGAATAAGCGTTAAAAGATAATGATGTATATAGTTTTAATGCGCCTCAAGATTTGTACAACAATTGAGGATTCTTGGAGTAATGTTGTCATGATTGAACCTGTGCATTTTTTTATGATGTTTTTTTAAAGGTATGCACTTAAACAATGTTGTACACCATGCAGGACATTATTGAAACATTTTTTTATGATGTTGTTTTTAGATGTATGCACTTAAACAATGTTGTACACCATGCAGGACATTATTGAAACAATTTTATAGTTTTACAACGCTTCTTTTAAAAAAAATTATTGAAGTTGAAAAGAGCCCTTTTTAATTTGAAGAAGGTAGTCATTAGTTAGAATATGGGATGACCTTGACATATAAAAGGTGGTAACATGTATGTGGGACAATGAATTACCTTTCTTTTTTTAATATTGGTGATGAAGCTTTGGAGACTCTTTTGGTATTTACTTTTATTATATCATTCCATGGTTGTGCATGGTTTATTATCTCATCCATGAATGCATAGGTATTTAATCATGGTTTATTATCTCATATTCATGAATATGAATGTATAGGTATTTTGGTTGACACTTGTTAATTGTTTATTTATATGATTTGTTGGTTTTTTTTTTCAATTGTTACCCAAGTTTAGTTCATTTATTTATGAGTAAGTTATTCAATTTTAAGGGTCACTTTTTTTTAACAATAATTGGGTAAATTGTAATAGAAAAATGTTACAACAAATGCTATAACAAAGGTTATATCTCAAAATAGTTCCATCCAAAACATAATAGCAGTTACGCAGTCCATACAAAGTTGTGTTACATGCCCAAAACAAAAAAATGGCCTCATCCTTATGCAAAATTACCCAGTGCTTCTTTATGTTATATATTCTATAGTAAATGGGTAGAATTTTTAAAGTCCTAAAAAACATTTGAATCAGACTTGAGCATAGCAACTAGTAGCATCCTCCAAACTTGTACTCGTTGGTTCACCTTCCTAGCTCATAGGTTACATGTCCTCTCGATTGATGCACACATTCTTCATATTTTAGCCCTGCGTTGCATGAAATTGTTGAGGTTCTTGGATTCTAGGCCATTACCTAATCACCTCTACAAAGATTGAGAGATAAATTTCGGAGAAGGATACATTTAGCTTCTACCATTGCCAGTTGTTTAATGCCACCAAAGACCCTATAATTTCTGCTACTTGTGCTACAATTTATTCTTGATTTCATGTATTTTCGCAGCAAGATTGAAGAGAGAGGATTTGTTGCAATGGATGTGCTCTTCGTGGCTATGTAGAACTCTATGAATATCTTGAAAATCCCTTGAATCCATTTGATTCCCTATGGAGAAATTGATTCTATGAAGAAGTTATATTCCCTATCAACATAAATCACCAAGTCCCTCGCCTCTTGAGAGCCCTGGAAACTCCTCTACATCTGGCTATTAAATAGAAAACACCTCTCAATAATCCAATTAAATGAGTGGTTGGCCCCAAAATCCACAAACTAATATGGACCCTTTCCTACTCATGAACAACCTGGGATAGACTGGTGTTCCACTAGGGAGGCAACTCACCTCGCAAGTTGTTGGCACCCTATAACAAACCAACGAAAAAACACGGAATGGAAGAAATGATAACCAAGTTAAGAAATTTCAGAATCCCTTGGCATCTATCCAACCTGAATGGCATTATCCCATAATGAGCCCAATATGTAAAGGATACTAATAGAGAAGCATGCAAGAACATAGCAGGTAGCATGTAAGCGCAAAGGTCCCGTCTCTTTGCATTTAAGTTCAAGTGTTTGAAGCACTGAATGGGATTACATGACATGTGAATGTGGATGGGTCCATTGGTACGTTCCACATGACGATATACCAACACTAAACATTTCAATGTACAAAATCATTAATTAAGGGATTGTTTGGTGGGTTGTTACGCCATTAACCAGAAGCTCCCCCTCCTTTTGGTTTGATCTTTCTTTTTCCCACCTATCAGCTTCTTTGTTGTGCTCTCAAAAAACATGATAGTATTGTATAAAAAAAGAAGCCTTCCAACAATCTACTTCAGTCTAGGATTGAGGCTAGAAGGTTATCTCTGGGAAAAGTCATTTTTACCATATGATTGATAATCATCCTAGAGTCTCTGACCACCTTGATCAAATGTGTTCATATGTCTTTGTAAATGTTGAGTCCTTGCCACAATGCACATGCCTTTTATTTATTATTTGAAGTGATACCTAGTCCCCATGAAAAGCAAGTTTTAGTAGTCCATTCGGGGTCAATGATAACCCAATACCCTTCCTCCCCTCACTTTCCACCCCATTAAGGGTCATTCTAATTAATTTTTACCTTTTACTAATTCCATAGCATATAGGATGGATTGAATTTTTTGGGACCTAAACATTTTTGTTCCATCTCCTTCAAGTTTGTATTCGAGTAATCATCATCCCCATATGGCTTGCTCATTTGTAGGTGAAGAGGTTAAGGGGTTAACATGTAGTGAGTTAGTGGTTCAAGATTAATGGGTTAGTGGGTTAGAGGGTTAGAGGGTTAGTGGGTTAGAGGGTTAGAGGGTTAGTGGTTCAAGATTAATGGAAACTTACTTGAAAGCTCTTGGGGCAGATGTTTGGTTCTCAGTTGCTCCATGATACAATGCTTTGAAGAAACCAAAGACTGCAGCTCAGAAGGAAGCAAAAAGGAACAATAAATTGGCAATAGATACCATCCTGGATGGATTGACGGATTCAGTGAAATCCAAGGTGGGATCATGTGCATCATCAAAAGAGATTTGGGACAAGCTACAAGACCTTTATGTAAGGGAAGATGCAGAAGAAGAAGAAGAAGAAGAAGAAGAAG
>JZKD02S1673995.1:376452-401475 GCA_000966675.3 Picea glauca
CATCAATAGAGATATTAGATGCATAAATTATCTAATATATTTACCATTAAACCATACATCAAAATATATAAGAGACACAACATATCATAGAAATAAGAAATAAGGCAATACAATTAAGAAATAGACATCATCATAATACACCATTGACACAAATAAAATCATTTGAACCGACAGTCCCATCATAATAATCTCTGACACCAACAAATACATCATTACAACTGTAGTATATGCTTCATCTATAAATACAAAATCTAATATGTATCATCCTCTATCAAATAATAGCCAACCAACCCTATCTTAGGTCATGACCTTTGCATTTATACATATTCCCCCTTATGTGGGATGATTCTATTCAAGATAGGAGCCATTATTCCACAACCAATGTCATCAATATCTTTAGTTTGATCTCTCAATGCTCTACATGAGTGTTATAAATTCTAATTCACTTTGTCTCCTAAAATATAGGGATTGCATGCCTTAGATTATGTTCTCTATTCCCATACCTTCTCCTACAACTACCTTTGCCTCTAGTTGTCTTCATGGTTCCCAAAATTAGGGACACAACTCTGATTGCTTTGTTTTGACTTGGTACCTTTCTGTCCACCATCAAAATGAAGGAGCCAATAAGCCTCAACCCCTATGGACTTTGCTTGAGTCAACTCTGGATTACCTCTCCAAATGAAGAGGACAACTTAGGTACATCTTCCAGAGCCCATTGTCTAAATTTCTAAAACGATTGTAATCATTTCAATCATTTAACCAATAGAGTATTTGTCCCTCCCATAAATGTTTGATATTGTTCTTGGTTGATCTTGTCCATGTTTGTAATTTTTGGAGGGTTGTGTATCCTTCCTATGCAATCGACCTCGGTTATCAAAGTTGGGATTTCCCTTGATGAGAAGATGCAAATATCAAATCTATTTGCTTGTCGAATTTATGGATCTCAACCAACTTTTTTTTCTCTAAATGGGATCAATTAATTGATCAACCTCTATCTATAAGTACATCATATTTGGCTAGAGACCCTCTTATGGATTATCCCTTAGCTTGACGATGTTCATCCAATTCTATGTGATTTTTTAGATCTCTCTACTTTACCCCATCACAACTTGAAGTTTCACTTTGTACTATTCCACACATTGTTTTAAATAATCGATTGTTTACATTAGTTGTAAAATCTTTCACTCCCCATATGTACATTGTGCATAAAGTAACTCTTGTATGTCTTCCTCTTGTCCTTTGATGTGTCCTATATAATTTTGAATTCTTTCAACTTTCTAGATAAACAATCATTTGTATTTTAACATATTTCTCCCCCAAAACAAATATGTGCATACTTCTAAAGAAAAGGAATTGATGTGACTCTCAAAAGAAGAATGAATAAAATGGAACTACTAACTTAAACCTACATTGACATGTCCTCAGTCGAATCAATCAAGTTTATTGGATTGAAAAAAAAAAACCTTAAATTAAAGAACAAAACTCCTTTGAAGTAGGAGCAGAGCTAGATATAATTTTGGGGAGGGATGTGTTGAGCACTCAACACGCCCTAAAAATCCTTTATCATTTTTTTTACTTTTTGGTTACCACTTGATCTTTTGCACTATCTGATTCGTTTTCATTTTGTGAAATGTTTTGTCTTTTCTTATTTTCATGATTCTCATCACCTATTCAGGTTTGCTTGAACTTATGAAACCCCATGACTAAAAATACCTTAACACCCGAATAAAGAATTGGTAGCCAAACACTTCACCCAATGCGCTTAAGATCGACATCGGAAGGAATTTAAAGAAGAAAAAAGGAACCACTCGGAAAACCACAGTCCCCGAGCGCTAATCTCCATCGACATCGAAAAAAGGAAGTTTTGGTTTGTGTTAAGTTTTTCGCATAAAGATATAATCGATAGCTGATTTCCATTTGGCATTGGTAAAAGACGGGGGGGATGGATGTTAAAACAGAACAAAAAGATATCGCCGATAGCCGATGCCCGATGTGCTTTATCGAAATCGGGAAAAACCCAGAAGGATCACAACAAACATTCTGACCACGATAAAATTTATTCCCGATCACCAATCCTCGATGCGTTTTCGACATCTGGACTTTTTCAATGGAGCCGATCCGAAAGCGCTTTGACAGGTTTATCGTTGATCATCGATCCTGGACACTTTTCGGCATTGACAAACAAAGGTTTGTTTTAGAATGAATAACTTAAGGAAAGTCCCGACTCCGATTAATACAAGCGAATTAAGTCATTGGTCTTCAACACCACGTGTCTTTACCAAGTAAGAGGGTCGCATGGTCTAGTTCTATCTCGATTCATTCTTGGTTCCCTATGTCCGAGTCACACCTTCGAGTCATAATTGTATGGTAATATCATTCGACGTCAGAGCTTTTTGTAGGAGGATATCAACGAAAAATTTCGTAGCACAACCCTGATCCCTGATCAACCCACTGAAAGAGTGACACGACGAGATGTTTTAGCATTAGATACGATTGGATTTTGAGCATTTAAGGGGCTAATTAATATCTGATCCTGCATTAGCTTCTACCTTGTGCACTAATCAAAACAACCGTTTAAAATCACCGATAGACCACATCATGACCCGCAACTCCGCCATCAACCCACGATGAATTTAATTTCTAGAGATTCGATGATAGATTTATTGAAAATTCACTCATAACCCGAATTGAATGGATGATGCGACACAATAAGATCTTTCCTGTTTAAAATATCTTGAGTCGTTGTGAACAAAATCATTCTGCGCATAAGAGAATTCCAGAGCATCCGAAGGAGCAAGACGAGCAACTCAAAGGCTGTATCGACCCCGTGATTATCAAAATAACCAAGTTTTAACAAGCTTCAGAGGTATGTATCCAAGTCTTTAAATTTTACATGACTATAGTTTATATTTGTTTATCCGGTTTTTTCACAGTCTCTGAAATTTTTCTTAAGTTGCAGGAACAATGCCGCCAAGAAATCCAACCACTAGGCACTCACCGAGAGCACTGAAGCTAAAATAACCAGAGATAGGCGAAGGTTCTTCTCCAGAAACCACGAGGCAATTAGAGTACGTCCCTAGGCTGGAGCCTATCATCAAGACAACAAAAAAGAAGGTTTTCATCCAACCTCCAGCCTTTGGCGATACAGAGGCAAACACCGTGACCAAGATGGCGTTCCCATAGTTGGGAGATATCTTTAACAAGATCAGCCAAGATGAATACCTAGAATATGTCCCACCTAGTGATTCAGACGTAAGGGCACTCGATGACCAGGTGTTCCCAAACATCCGACGGTCATATCTACATTTGGTGGTAAGCAAAACCCCCATTTTCCCTGCATAGAAGTCTCGAAGTGGCTCATCGACCACATTGAAACACATAAATGTTTAATCAATGATGAAAATGGTGGTTGTGTCGGAGTGTTCCTCCCGGTAGAAGTTCAAAAATACTACAAACTTAGAGACCCTAAGGAGTGGCTAAACACAAACTTCATGGGGAAATTATACGAACTCCATGACACCAGCCGAGTGATGGCCTCACGGTGAAGGGAGGACAAGAAGTTTACCAACCAGATCAATGGATGGTATGGGACAGTTAACCTAAGGGATCCATACGTCTATTTAATGGTTCTCATCTGTCGATTGTACGGAGAGAAATATTTCTCCAGGTTTTCAGAGGCATGAATGCCTTTGGCATACACAGTTGTGATCGTCGGTTGCATCTTCAACTGGGGAGAAATAATCTCCAAGCAACTGAGCATCTGTGTGTAGCAGGCCCAGGCACCAAAGGAAGGGGAATCACCAAATTTTTACATGGCTTCATACTTGCTCGATGTCATGTGCGCCAGAAACGTCTTCGTTGACATGAATCTGAGCTGGCATGTTGCAGAGCTCTCAGTCCATGTCTACTTCAATGTGCGATGGGAACACAGGTATAAGAACTCTTACTCCATCATCTGTGATGAATTCATCGCCCAAATTTATTTTATTCTTTTTAAGAAGGAATTCCCAAGGCTATCGACGACAAACAAGAAGATGATATCCAAGATAGGCCATTGGTATTTGGACAAGCGCACCACCTACATCAGGGTGTTCAGGGCCACCGAAGCACCACATATCCTACCAGCTCATGTCCCAAACCGACTTGTCATAGGAGAAATATTTTATCAAACCATCTTGCAGGGATACAATGCCACCCTGGTCAAGGACAAGAAATGAGTTTTCATACCCTATGGTTTCCATGTAGGGTTCTACTTGGTAAAGGATACCGCTCAAGCCAAACAAGAAGGGTTGAGCCAACTTGAATTCAGATTTCCGACGGGCCAATTACGCAAGCACGATCCAAAGGGCCTGGTCATGCAACATGCTTCATAGGTGTCTTCATGCTGGCCGTATGCTCATGACAAGTTTGAAGATGAAGTCTTCATAGAGAACACCCAGGACTAGGATGAGGTGGTGCAAAGGATGGCCGACTAAAAAATGAATAGGTTCAAGGCCATGAGCATGGATGAACAGGTGAAAAAAATAGAGCAGTCGACTTAAGAGGCCCTCAGAGCCAAGGACGAAATCAGAGTGACAGAGGCAACAAAGGTGCAGAAAAGGGGACTGTCTATGACACCAGAGGCATAGACAAGGGAATTTCTCCTAATGGAATAGGCACATCGAGTAATTGACCATCTAGAAAATGACTCGGACCTCATGGAAATGACAAGGGTCCCTTTCGACAACCCAATCGAAATCCAGGTAGGTCTAAGCGACCGAGAACCAATACAAATTGAAGAGATCATCAGATTGGATAACCCTGAAGTTTCAACGCCATAGGACGTATCACTAGGGGACGTTTCAGCTCATCCAAAGATAGTGAGGAAATCAGGGAGAGTAAGAGCACCAAACCCCCTCCATGACTTAATAATGATCTATGACGATGAGGAGAGTTCGAAGGTTTCCTTGGTGACTCCAGTGCTGATCACAGAGGAAAAGGAACCCAAGAAGGCATCTTCCTAGCTCTCGATGCTCAAATTCAAAGCCTTCCAAAAAGTGACCAGGAGGTAAAAAGTGTCTTAGAAACTGAGCTACTCGATGTACTAGAGACCCAAGTGGACAGCCTGAAGGACGATCTAGAGTTGAGCGAACAAGAAGAAGAAGTTCCACAATAGGAAATTGACATCTCAACAGTCGATTATCAAGTAAGTACCGAGCCTACCCCTGATGCTTCAATTTCAGCTGGTACTTTACCTCCCGATGAGAAACAACCAGAGGCCGAAATTTCAAAACACATGAAAGAGGTTCCAGAACCCAGTATTGAACAAATATACACCATCGGGAGCTTGGGAAACATGCTTACCTGGGAAGAGCAACAAATTCCCGAACCCGTGGATGAGGTCGCTGATATACAAGCCATATCTTATGACCAAAAGAGGAAATCCATCATGAAAAGAACCACCAAGAAGAGGAATCTTACTCTGGATCGTTCCATCCTTATCACCACAGAGGAGAAATTGATTAGCATGGATCATGCCAAGACGTCCGAGCTTATCGGTGCAGGGATGGAAATCACAGATGCCACCCTGGATAGAGCGAGGAAGGATGAAGAGGAGTTGGCCGTTGCGCTGAAGGAGTTGGATCATATACGCCATTTGGAAAAATATTACCAGGACTCCACACAGGACATGGTGTTCTTGAGAAGCGAATTCCAGGAGGCCTACAGTAAATTTACAAATTAGCAACACCTTTTCACTGCAGGGATAGTCGATTTCCAAGAAGACACCCTCATGGAGTTGGCGACATGAAATGATATGGAAAGATGGTATGAGAAAGAACACCAAACAATGGAAAGGATCGACTACATCAACGTGGTTCAATAGGGTCGAGATGCCGAAGAGCACGACATCCGGGTACTAAGGGATAGAAGCATCGACCACATAAAGAATTCGGTCAAATACTGGGTGAAAATGGCCCAAGAACCTCATCAAGAAATCCAAGAGAAATGGGCCAAGTGTGAAAAGAGCTAGACCAAGATCAACTGGGTGATGAGAGACATCGACCTTCCAGAATTCGGCACACCCGATGACTTTGTTGACTTGCATGACATATTCAAATTACATGCCGAACAAGACTCATCGTGGGTTGCAGAGATAGAAAAGGTGGCAAACATGGCGCGAGGTCAAGTGCACCAGTTCATGGAACACCTGATCAAGGCTTGGACAATGTTGCAACAGTTAAGTGCTAGAATAGTCAAGTATCAGGCACGAGCAATGGAGATAAAGGATGTCCTTTCGGCCCCAATGTACCAAAACAGAGTCCCGTATGCCAACACATGCGAGAATATATTCGTCGAATGGACGGAGTATGAGAAGAGTCATACACTCAAGTGAAACCATTTTATGACTCTTAGAATACTGAGCAATCAAAGCACCATGTGGCGATGTTTTTTTTTACTTAGCTTTCACTTTTGATAATTATTTTTAGTTAATAATATGTTATAAATAAGGGGATCGACTTGTAAGAAGAGGTCGATGGTTTTTGCAAAGACCCCTCATTTTTGGATTGTAAATAACTATTTTAGAATTACCGTAATTGAGAAGTCCTGTTTAGAACCAGAGACAAGTTTTTTGTTTTCATCAAAAACATGTGTGATTGGATCTGAAGAAAAATTATTTCTGATTTATCTCATGAATGGATGTTGTAATGAGTAAGAGCCTCTGAATTTGTTGATAAGTTATCTAATTCAATATTTTTATAGTTCTTGTCTCTAATGATGAAAAGTAAATCATTGTGTTAATATGTGATTGATGATTAGAGCTAAGGAAACTATTTTTCTTTTCATCGTTTATTGCATGTATGTTTTCTTCTGATAATCGTATCTCAGTTAATAATTGGAACACTAGTAGGTTAATGCATTAGTCCTAGTCTTGTTGTAGGTGTAAGAATCATTGTCTACATGCTTGAACTCATGGGTTATCCCAACCTCAACCTTGTTCAATAGTTAAGCTTCCCCCCCTTGTTACCCAACTGGTTTATACCAACATTTATCTTGTGTTGGTCCCACCTATAAGAGAAACTACAAAAAGAGAATTTTCAAACTAAAGGAGGAGCTTTCAAAAGAAGGCATCTTGTCAATCACTTCGTAAAGCCCATTGATTAATTGGCTAGATCGCAAGATATGGAGAACCATTGTACCATTAAATGTTGCAGAGTCTAATTGGGCCTCGGTGGCAGGTTTGGTTCCTGCTGTTGCGTTAAAGGGATTTAGGACCCCTCAACAGAATTGGCGCTATAGGGAGGGCCTGAAGAATGAATGGCTGGCAATATTTTTGACACAATATTTCACACAACCCGTAGATTCAAAATAGCCCACATGTATGGCTAGTCATTCTCAAGACATCCCACACACACTGAGTACTCTTTAAATGAGTAAATCACCCCAGCAGGAGGAAGAACATCTATTCCCTGAGATACCTTACACTCTTCCTCACGAGGAGTTGAACCAGTTCAGAATAATCAAAAGAGTTTATGCCCGACAAATCGGAGCACTGCCCTTAGCTCCGTTACTTCCTTGTAGAAAAAAAGTAAGCAGACCAGTGGTTGACACCCCCGACCAGGTTTTTGTGCACACAGTAGAAGATTTGATATATTTCTCCCTCACCGAAATTGAACATCCTCTTAATTTAATCCCCGAAACACTAGTCGGTAACTGCTCTGAGCCCGACTATTTTTCCCACGAGGAAGGGTTTAACTCAGAACGCTCAGTTTCAGGATCAAACAATGTGGAAGATAACAATGATCATAATGAAGAAAGGGGAAACCCACCTCAGAATAATCAACCTTGGTTGGCCAGAGATGCTCTGGCCATCCCTGGATGAGTACATTACCTTCCCCGACATCCAAAAAAGTTACTCCCTAATTTTGACCTTGAAACCTTAGGATTTCCTGAAGACCATATCAAAACATTCATACTAGCTATCAGACTGATGAATGTGAAACACAAAGATGTAGTATGCAAGATTTTCCCCTATAATTTTGAAAATTCGACCTCCACGTGGTATTTTAACTTACCTATAGGATCGATAACTAGTTTGATGAAGTTTTAAAAGGATTTTCTAGATAAATTTGCAGAAGAAACCACTACATGATCTTTGATGGCCGAGTTGTTCGCCGCCACCATGAGTTCAAAGGAGAAGGTTAAGGACTTTAATCAACAGTTCACCACTATCCTAAACAAATTTCAACCTGAAGCTAAACCCACTCAGGAGATTCAAATCAAAGTATACACTAATGCTCTCCCAGCTTCTATTTCCATGTTTGTGAAGAGGGCTTCCAAAGAAACCTTAGTTGAGAATTTTGAAGAGCCAAAACAATAGAATTCCAAATGAAGGGATGTAAAGAAGGCTAGGTCTCATTAGTTAAGAAGGAAGTTCAACCTCCTCCTAGAAGAGGACTCCTATTGACTATACCCATTGGGAAACAAACAAAACAAGGTCTCTAAAAGGGAAGTGGAGACATAGAAGACCTACAACGCATGGTTAAGAAGTTGTCAAACAAAATCATAGACATGAAAAGAAGTGTAGGGGAAGGAAACCAAGGTTAGAGGCGCTATAAACTCTTTTTCAAAATAAATCCACCATTCAAAGCAATTGAACCTCCCCCAACCAACTTAAACATCGACATGGGAAATGTAGCATCCAAATATTTCTGTACCTATCACCAAGAGAAACACTCTGGAAGAGACTTCCCACAATGGGTGCATGCCGTGAATTTGATGGCCAACCAGTTTCTAGAGGAGGTTTCCCTAACTGAACAATCAAGTGGCTCAGTTATGAATTTTTCTGATCATGAAGAAGTTGATCCACCAGAAGAAACAACCATTCTGATATGGGACCCTGACCTACCAATGCCTTCCAATGACCTATTTTAGGTTCAAGAACCACCCACAGAGGTCTTGACTGTGCAAACACGAAGTAGGGGTTAGACTGTCTCAAACGACCTTACTGCGACCCATAATTCATGAGGAAAACCAGCACCCGATCACCCGAAGGCACCTTTTGTTCCCCGAAAAAATCCTATAAACATCCATACATGAGAATCGCCCAAGATAAACTACAACATAGTAGAATATTTGAAAAAGTTGAAGGCAAATATATCGGTCATGTACATGTGTAGAATCCCTCAGGAAAAGGACTTTCTGTTGCAAGCATTGAAGTCAGTAGAAAATTCTACAACAAGCACTGATCAAGGAAAAAATCTAGCCCTCCCAGATCTAAGAAATAAACCAACTGTGAACGCTTGCTCTGAATATAAGAAGGGAAAGCATTTTGTCCCACCATTCCTTTTGAGATTTGAAGTCTTCAACATAAACCTCCATGGATGTTTGGTTGACTTAGGAGCATCCTCCAATGTTATGCCATTGTCTATTTGCAAAAAAATAAATGCATTCCCTCTCAAAAGTGATAAACATGTGATACAATTAGACATAACCCAGGTGAAGGTTATGGGAGAGCTCAAATATGTAATGATCAGAATGGCGACACACCCTAAATTTGTTCAAGTGATTGACATCATTGTAGTAGATATCCCAGAAGCTTATGGATTGCTACTGAGTCGAGATTGGTCCGAGAAGTTAAATGGATACTTTAGTACACACTGGGCTCACCTTTGGCTTCCATTAAAGGGACACACGAATATCATCAGAATCGATAGGGAAAGATATCTAAAACACACGGTCACCAACCTGGAAACCCTTAACGAGCCCTCATCGATAGATTTTCCCGTGCTAGGAAATTATTCCCGTGACTTCGATTTCGGGAATTTCTCCCCCCTCTCATATGATGTCCCTCTTACTCAAAACTCTGAAATAATTTTTCAAGAAAATTTTCCAACGACGGTGGAGGAAACCCTCTTCTATCAGGAACCGGTGTTAGAAAACACAGAACATATAGGAGGAAAGGAAGAAAGTGGTTAAAAAGGAAGCTGGCAATTTTCTCTCACAAATGTGGACGTTATAATTTGATGGATCTAAATCGCAAGAAAGGTCAGGGGCAGGGTGCATCCTCATTGATCCAAAAGGTAAACGAAATTTCCTATCCTGTAGACTAGAATTTGAATGCACAAACAACACCGCCGAGTATGAAGCTCTATTACAAGGGATAAAGAGAGCCATATAATTAAATGTTAAAAAATTGAAGGTTTTTAGAGATTCTAAAATCATTGTTAGACAAGTAAGGAACACTATACATTGCAACTCTCCCCACCTGAGGAATTGCCAACAGGAAGTGCATAGGATAATAGAACATTTTGAAGCCTTCAACATTACAATGATCCCCATAACAAAGAACACTCTTGCTGATTCTTTGGCCACCGCTGCCTCAGGGATTCCACCTCTAGAAGACTATGAAGCCTCCCGGTTCACTATGGATCTACTCTACAAACCATCGATGCCCAACAATATTTCTAATTGGAAGGTCTTTGAAGGAGATGAGAAGATCATAAACTTTTTGACCAATCAGGATAATTTTAAAGACTTGGCTATTGACGATGAAGTATTTCAGGAGCGATTAGCACAAAAAAATCCTCATATAGATAAACTGACCGACAAACCAAGGTCTCATACGATACCGAAAGGGGTATCCAATTTAGAAAACCTTTTTGACTTAAGGGAAATATTCAAAGGGTCAACGGACACAAAGATGGGGAGTTCCTATCCCATGTACGAAACTATAAATCTAGGAACCCCGAAAAACCCTAAGAATATTAATCTCGTCAAGACAGTATCTAAAGAGGAAAGTAAGGCCTATCTCAAACTTTTCAGACAATATCAAGATGTCTTTGCATGGTCCTACTGAGATCTGAAATCTTATGATACTCGTATCATTCAACACACCATCCCGTTAAATTCCAGAGTGAAACCCTTCCAATAGAAGCTATAGAAGTACCACCCATCCCTGGAGCCTCTCATGTCTCATGAGTTAAAGAAATTACTAGATGCTAAGATTATCTTCCATGTTAGACACTCTTCATGGGTAGAAAATTTGGTTCCTGTTAGGAAAAAGTATGGGGAGATACGCCTATGTGTAGATTTCAGAAACCTCAATAAAGATTCAGAAAAGGACAACTACCCAATCCCACCAATGGAGAAACTCTTGTAGACCATGTCTGGCTTTGATATTTTCTCCCTGCTGGACAATTTTTTGGGTTACAACCAAGTTCTAGTTTCAGAGGAAGACATTTTGAAGTCTACCTTCCAAACCAAGTGGGGAACCTTTTCTTATAAACGTATACCGTTTGGGTTGATCAATGCAGGGGAACCCTTCCAGAGGGCCATGGACGTAGCATTTAAGGGACTGATCAAAAAGTGTGTAGTAGTCTATTTGGACGACTTGACTGTGTATTCAAAGAACATAGAAGATCACATCCAACACTTAACCTAGATTTTCGAAAGGTGTAGGAAATATGGTATATACTTAAACCCTAAGAAAACTAATTTTTGTGTCGAGGAAAGTAAATTGCTAGGTCATATTGTATCTCAAGTAGGAATTCACATAGACCCAGAATGTATTAGGGCTATAGCTCAACTTCTATTACCCCGCAACAAAAAGGCTATGCAATCCTTCTTTGGGAAAATCAATTTTGTGAGGAAATTCACCCTCGATTTTGCTGAAACTATCAAACCCTTACAAAAAATGATCTGCAAAGATGCTGAATTTAAGTGAGATGATGAACAAAAAAGTTATTTCAGTAATATTAAGGTTGCAATATCTCAAGAACCAGTGTTGCGAAGTCCCGATTTTAACAAATATTTCTTCCTCTACACTTTTGCCTCCGACCAATTGTTAGCTGCAATATTGACTCAGAAGGATGATGACAACAATGAGGCCCCGATCTCATTTATGAGCACTAATCTCCAAGGGGCTGAACTAAATTTCCCTGCTATAGACAAGCAGGCTTATGAAATATACAAGGCAGTAAAACACTTCAGGTCTTACATCCTAAAGAACCATACCAAAGTCATTTTTCCCCACCCTGCAGTATGATCTGTATTCACTCAACATGAGATGGGGGAAATAAGAGGAAACTGGATGGTAGTAGTCTAAGAATTTGATCTAGATATAAAACCTGCTAAATTGGTTAAGGGACAAGGATTATACAAACTAGCAGCTGAAGCCCAGGACTGAGTAGATGAAGTCCTTGAATGGGAGAATGAATTGGAATTATGGTGTGGTGAAGATTCATACATCTCCCCAGGGAAAGAGTCTTGGTATGGGAAATTGACTTATCTCCTGCATCATGGGACTTGCCCAGAAAACCTAAATCCTAGGGAAAGGAGAGTCCTCAAGTTAAAATCAACACAATATAGCCTCATAAATTCGGTGCTCTTCCGTGTTAATTATGATGGGGTACTTTTAAGATGTATCGAACGTGAAGATGCAGACAAAGTTCTGAAGGAGCTCCATGATGGACCTATAGGTGGACATTTCACAGGAAACACCACTGCTCACAAAATACTGAGAGTTGGCTATTATTGGACTACTTTGTTTAGGGATGCTCACACATATGCTAGAAACTGTAAAACTTGCCAAATAAGTGTAGGGAGGGAAAAGAGAGCAGTTGTCCCACTCCAACCTGTGGCCGTTTCCAGGCCATTCGAGCAATGGGGGTTAGATATCATAGGAGAAACTACACCAAGTTCTTCAAAACAACATAGATACATACTGACTTCCACAGACTATTTCACGAAATGGGAAGAGGCCATCCCTTTGACTCATGTAAACGAAAATGTGGTGATCCAATTCATAGAACAACAACTAATCACAAGGTTCGATATGCCTTCCATCCTTGTTTTTGATAATGCCGCTTACTTTTCTTCCACCCTATTAGCAAAGTTTTCTGTAGACAAAGGAATCATAATCAGATACTCTACAAACTATTATCCACAGGGGAACATCGTAGCATAATCAACCAATAAGAACCTAGTGAGGATATTAAAGAAAATAATTGCAGACAACCAGAGGAATTGGCACAGTTCACTCCATAATGCCTTATGGGATTATAGAGTAACACCCAAGGAAGCTATAGGAAATTCCCCATACTTTTTGGTATATGGACAAGAATCCGTTCTCCCGAACGAGCTATATCTTCCATCTCTTCAACTTGCTCAGGATTCTAGAGGACAACCCTCATCAATTATACAACAAATAATTGATACCCTACTCATGCAAAGAGAGGGAGAAAGAAAAATCAAAGTTCATAGCTCATTAGTAGATAGTTAAAAGGTGGTTTGATAAGCATAGGGCCAAAGAGAAGAATTTTGAAGTGGGAGACTTAGTCCTAAAATGGGACAGAGAAAATGAGCTTAAGGGAAAACATTCTAAGTTTCAAAATCTATGGCTCGAACCTTTTTAGGTAGTCGAGAAAATTGGGGTAGGAACATATCGGTTGCAGAATCTGAGGGGGGAACCTGACACCCTCCTTGTGAATGGTCAAGCCCTAAAACAATATTTTCATTATAAAAAATGTGTGTGTTTTTTTGTGATGTTTTGTTTTGAGGTAGGTTGATCACGGAGCCCATTTTTGTTTTTTATTTCTTGTTATAGAACTTCTGCGCTTTTTAAGTTTGTGTTTAGTAAGACATTGGTTGACCTTAATTCATGCGATATGATGAAATCTGTTCCTAACTCATCACTTACATACAACACAAGGAGAGTTGGGAGACCTGCGGTTGTTTTAAAGGGTTTTCTATCTAACCTGTGCAAATGAACAACCTTGGAAAAGTGATGAAGTGTCTACCTGGTGGTCTGGTAAAACCTTAAGGGAAAGGTGGTAACCTGGAAAGGACTACATGTACCTCAAGACAAAGATAGCAAAATATTCACCTTAACCATCTCATTTTGAAAATAACAAACGTCCTCCTCTCCCACTCGCTCAGGGAATTCTGTCGAAATAAAATAAACTATATCAAATGAGTGCACAATAGGAGAGGGTATGAAGATAACTCCGCTGGGGCTATGGATGCTCGCTGGCAGTGGAGCAAGGTCTGTGATGTTGGGGTGACTTTGTCGGGGCTATGGATACTCGCTGACAGCGGAGAAACATCGTAGCAAGTGAATGATGATAACTAAAGGGCCTGGTGCCAGTGAATTCTTTACTGAACTCTTGTCAAAGGGGGCGTGAGTCAGGGTTACAGGAAATGAAGGTGGGATAAAGGTTGAAAACCCCACAAGCAGGCCCAGATGCACCAACCATGGAATTTCAAATGCAAGGATAAAAGAGGCTTTGATAAAAACCAGTTCAGTTCTTAATTAGATTTTGCATCAGATGAGCCCGAGGTAGGAATAGATATTCTGATTTCACCCAGTAAGTCACCATTTGTTGAGCACTCAATACACCCTAAAAATACTTTATCAAATTTTTTACTTTTTGGGTACCACTTGATCTTCTGCACTGTCTGATTCATTTTCATTTTGAGAAATGTTTTGTCTTTTCTTATTTTCATGATTCTCATCACCTATTCAGGTTTGCTTGAACTTATGAAATCCCATGACTAAAAAGACCTTAACACCTGAATAAAGAATTGATAGTCAAACACTTCACCCAATGCCCTCAGGATCGACATAAGAAGGAATTCAAAGAAGAAAAAAGGAACCACTTGGAAAACCATAGTCCCTGAGCATTGATCTCCATCGACATTAGCAAAAGGAATTTTTGGTTTGTGTTAATTTTTTCGCATAAATATATTGTTGATATCCGATTCCCCTTTGACATCGGTAAAAGATGGGGGGGGGGGGATAGACGTTAACGAAGAACAAAAAGATATCATTGATAGCCGATGCCTGACGCGATTTATCGGAATCGAGGAAAACCTAGAAGGATCACAACAAACATTCTGACCACGATAAAAGTTATTCCCAATCGGCGATCCCTGATGTGTTTTCGGCATCGAGACTTTTTCAAGGGAGCCTATCGAAAATCTCTTTGATAGGTTTATCGCCAATCGTCGATCCTGGAAACTTTTCGGCATAAAAAAGCTAAGGTTTGTTTTAGAACTAATAACTTAAGGAAATTCCTGACTCCGATTAATACAAGCGAATTTAGTCACTGGTCTTCAACGCCACATGTCTGTACCAGGTAAGAGGGTTGCACGGTCTAGTTATATCCCGAGTCATTCTTGGTTCCCTAGGTCCGAGTCACACCTTCGAGTCAGCTTTTCCGCATCAACATTGTACGGTAAGATCAATTGGCATCAGAGATTTTTGCAGGAGGATATCAATGAAAACGTTCGTAGCACAACCCCAATCCCCGATCCACCCATTGAAAGAGAGACACGACAAGACGTTTTAGCATTAGATACGATCAAATTTTGAGCATTTAAGGAGATAATTAATATCTGATCCTGCATTATTTTCTACCTCGTGCACCAATCAAAACAACTGTTTAAAATCATCGATAGACCACATCACCACTCGCGCCTCCGCCGTCAACCCATGATGAATTTAAGTTCTAGAGATTCTAGAGTGGATTTATTGAAAATTCACTCATAACCCAAATTGAATGGCTGATGTGACACAATAATATCTTTCCTATTTAAATTCTCTTGAGCTGTTGTGAACAAAATCATTCTTCACGTAAGAGAATTCTAGAGCGTCCGAAGGAGCAAGACGAGAAACTCGAAGGATGTATCGACCCCGTGATTATCGAAATAACCAAGTTTTAACAAGCTTCAGAGGTATGTATCCGAGTCTTTAAATTTTACATGGCTATAATTTATATGTGTTTATCCATTTTTTTCACAGTCTTTGAAATTTTGCTTAAGTTGCAGGAATAATGTTGCCAAGAAAGCCGACCACCAGGCACTCACCGAGATCACTAAAGATAAAAGAACCAAATACAGGCGAAGGTTCTTCTCTAGGAACCGCGAGGAAATTGGAGTACGTCCCTAGGCCGGAGCCTGCCGTCAAGACAACAACAAAGAAGGTTTCGTCCAGCCTATGGCCTTTGGTGATACAGAGGAAAGCATCAGGTCCAATATGGTGTTGCCACAGTGGGGATATCTCTTTAACAAGATCAGTCGAGAGAAATACCTAGAATATGTCCCACATAGTGATCTGGATGTAAGGGCACTCGACGACTAGGTGTTCCCGAGCATCCGACAGTCATATCTACATATGGTGGCAAGCATAACCCCCTTTTTTCCTTGCATAGAAGTCCTAAAGTGGCTCATCAGCCACAGTGACACACATAAATGTTTAATCAATGATGAAAATGGTGGGTGTGCCAGAGTGTTCCTCCTGGTAGAAGTTTAGAAATACTACAAACTTAGAGACCCTAAGGAGAAGCTAAACACAAACTTTGTGGTGAAATTCTACGAACGCCATGACACCAGCCGAGTGATGGAATCATGGTGGAGGGAGGACAAGAAGTTTACCAAATGGAGCACTGGCTGGTATGGGACAATTAACCTAAGGGAGCCATACATCTATTTAATGGCTCTCACCTGCCGATTGTATGGAGATAAATATTGCTCCAGGTTTTTAGAGGCATGGATGCCTTTGGCATACACAGTTGCGATCACTAGGTGCAACATCAACTGGGGAGAAATAATCTCCAAGCAAATGAGCATTTGTGTGTAGTAGGCCCAGGTGCCGAAGGAAGAGGAAGCACCAAATTTTTACATGGCTTCATACTTGCATGATGTCATGTGCACCAGAAATGTCTTCACCGACATGAATCTAAGATGGCATGTTGCAGAGCTCCCGATCCACCTCTACTTCAATGTGCTATGGGAAAAAATGTATAAGAAATCTTACTCCCTCATCTGTGATGAATTCATCGCCAGAATTTATTTTATTCTTTTTAAGAAGGAATGCCCAAGGCTATCGACGACAACCAAGAAGATGATATCCAAGGTAGGCCATTGGTATTTAGATGAGCACGCCACCTACATCAGGGTGTTCAGGGCCACCAGAGCACCATATCTCCTACCAGCTCATGTCCCATGCCAACTTGTCGTAGGATAAATATGTTATCAAACCATCTTGCAGGGATACAATGCCACCCTGGTCAAGGAAAAGAAACGAGCTTTCATACCCTATGGTTTCCATGTAGGGTTCTACTTGGTAAAGGATACCACTCAAGCCAAACAAGAAGGGTTGAGCCAACTCAAATTCAGATTCCCGATGGGCCGACTCTTTAAGTATGATCCAAAGGGTCTGGTCCTGCAATATGCTTCACAGGTGTCGTCCTGCTGGACGTATGCTCATGACAAGGTCGAAGATGAAGTATTCACAGAGAACGCCCAGGAATGGGACGAGGTGGTGCAAAGGATGGCTGACCCGAAAATGACCAGGTTCAAGGCCATGAGCAAGTGGCAACAAGTGGAAACAATAGAGAAGTCAGCTCAATAGGCCCTCAGAGCCAGGGAAAAAATCAGAGCGATGGAGGCAACAAAGGTGCATAATAGGGGACTGTCTATGACACTGGAGGTACAGGCAAGAGGATTTCTCCTAATTGAACACACACAATGAGTAATTGATCAACTACAAAATGACCCAAACCTCATGGAAATGACAAGGGTCCCTATCGACAACCCAATCGAAAGCCAGGTAGGTCCAAGTGACCCAGAACCAATACAAATTGAAGAGATCATTGGGTTGGATAACCCTGAAGTTTCAATGCCACAGGCTGGATCACTGGGGGATGTTTCATCTCATCTAGATATAGCGAGGAAATTAGGGAGAGAAAGAGCACCAAACCCCGTCCATGAATTAGTAACGATCTATGATGATGAGGAGAGTTCATAGGGTTCCCTGGTGACTCCAGTGTAGATCATAGATGAAAAGGAACCCGAGAAGGAATCTTCCATAGCTCTCGATGCTCAAATTCAAAGCCTTCCACAGAGTGACCAGGAGGTTGAAAGTGTATTAGACACTGATCTACTCGATGTACTAGGGACCCAAGTGGACAACCTGAAGGACTAGCTAGGGTCGGGTGAACAAGAAGAAGAAGTTCCACAGCAGGAAATCGACATCTCAATAGCCTATTATCAAGTAAGTACCGACCCTGCCCCTGATGCTTCAATTTCAGCTGGTACTTTACCTCCCGATGAGAAACAACCAGAGGCCAAATTTTTGGAACACACAAAAGAGGTTCCAGAACCCAGTCTTGAACATATATACACCGTCGGGAGCCTGGGAAACACACTTACCTATTGAGAGAAAAAAATCCCCGAACCCATGGATGAGGTCGCTGATATACAAGCCATATCTTATGAATGAAAGAGGAAATCCATTATGAAAAGAACCACCAAGAAGAGGAGGCTTACTATGGATCGCTCCATCCTCATCACCACAGAGGAGAAATTGATTAGCACGTAGCATGCCAAGATGTCCAATCTTATCGGCGCTGGGATGGAAATCACAGATGACACCCTGGATAGAGAAAGGAAGTATGAAGAGGAGCTGGACGCTGTGCTGAAGGAGTTGGAGCATCTACACCATTTGGAGAAATATTATCATGACTCCACACAGGCCACGGTGTTCCTGAGAAGTGAATTCCAGAAGGCCTACAATAAATTTATGAATGAGCGACATCTTTTCAATGCAGGGATAGATGATTTCCAAGAAGACACACTCATGGCACTGGCGACATGCAAGGATATGGAAATATGGTATGAGAAAGCACACCAAGCAGTGGAAAGGATCAACTACATCAGCGTGGCTCAACAGGGCTGAGACGCCGAAGAGAACAACATTCAGGTACTAAGGGATAGTAGCATCGACTGCATAAAGAAGTCGGCCGAATACTAGGTGAAAATGGCCCAAGAACCTCATCAGGAAATCCAAGAGAAATGGGCCGAGTGCGAAAAGAGCTGGACCAAGATCAACCGGGTGATGAGAGACATCGAACTTCCATAATTCAACACACCTGATTACTTTGTTGACTTGCATGACATAGTAAAATTACATGCTGAAAAAGACTCATCATGGGATGCAGAGATAGAAAAGCTGGTGATCATGGCACTAGGTCAAGTGCGACAGTTCATGGAACACCTGATCAAGGCTCGGACAGTGTTGCAACAGTTAAGTTCTAGAATAATCAAGTATCGGGCACAGGCAGTGGAGATAAATGAGATCCTTTCGGCCCCAATGGACCAACACAGATTTCCGTATGCCAACACATGTGAGGATCTCTTCTTCAAATGGTCAAAGTACGAGAAGAGTCATCCACGCAAGTGAAATCATTTGATGACTCTTAGAAGACTGAGTGATGAAAGCACCATGTAGTGATGTTTTGTTTTACTTAGCTTTTACTTCTGATAGTTATTTTTAGTTAATAATATGTTATAAATAAGTGGATCCACCTGTAAGAAGAGGTCGATGGTTTTTGCAAAGACCCCTCATTTTTGGATTGTAAAGAACTATTTCAGAGCTACCTTAATTGAGAACTCTTGTTTAGGACCAGAGACAAGTTTTCTGTTTTCATCAAAAACGCGTGTGATTGGATCCGAAGAAGAATTATTTCTGATTTTATCTCATGAATGGATGTTGTAATGAGTAAGAGCCTTTGAATCTGTTGATAAGTGATCTAATTCAATATTTTTATAGTTCTTGTTTCTAACGATGAAAAGTAAATCGTCGTGTTAATATGTGATTGATGATTAGAGCTAAGGAAACTATTTTTCTTGCCATCGTTTATTGCATGTATTTTTTCTTCCGATAATCGTATCTCAGTCAATAATTGGAACACCAACAGGTTAATGCATTAGTACTAGGCTTGTTGTAGGTGTAAGAATCATTGTCTGCATGCTTGAGCACGTGGGTTATCCCAAGTTCAAACTTCTTCAGTAGTTAAGCTTTCCCCCCTTGTTACCCAACTGGTTTATACCGACATTTATCTTGTATCAGTCCCACCTATAAGATAAACTACAAAAAGAGAACATTCAAACTGAAGAAGGAGATTTCACAGGAAGGCATCCTATCAATCACTATGTCAAGAGCATCGATTAATTGGCCATATCACAAGATCTGGAGAACCATTCCACCATTAAATGCTGTAGATTCTAATTGGGTCTCAGTGGCGGGTTTGGTTCCTACTATTGAGTTAAAGGGATTTAGGACCCCTCAACAAGATGAAAGGCTTTAGGGAGAACTATTCATCAATCCATCCATTACCTTTCCACGCAGTTAGTCAACTTGACCACATTAGAATCTTTGATTTAAACAACCATGAAGGGGGCTAATGACTCCATGTTTTGACCATTTTTTCCTTGATCCAAGTCTCTTTTTGAACATGGGAATCATACAATTCATACCTCTATTATCCCTTTTTGAAGGTATTATCAGGTTTCTTCTATCAATTTTCTATGGATCAGCATAAGGTATGTGTTGTATTCATTTTGATGATTTTATGATAAGTTTATCCTTAATTGAATGAGAACAATCCATTAACACTTTTATTTTAATTGAAACAAGTCGAAAATGAAATCTAGCCCTCGATCTGACCCTTGATCTGACCCTCGATCCAATCCTCTATCTGGCCCTTAATTCGACCCTCAATACGGAACTCAGAGCGCAATAAGTTTGTGGGTTGGTATATTGGCGGACCTTTCCTGGCGAATGTGAAACATGGGTTTCATACCCGTTCGAACCCTCCAGATATGGGTCTCATTACATTTTGATTTGAACAGTTGCATTCGACCTATATTTTGAGAGCATGAGTTTGCTAGAAGATGATGTTCGTTACTAGTTCTTAATGATTTTCTATTGTAGGAGAGTGTCGACCCTTTCAGTGGTCAATCTATCAGTTGTATCTAAACTCTATAAATACTGGAGGTCTCTCAGAACAAGAACAACCATGATAATATAGCTACTATACTGAATTTTCCCTTGTAACTCAATTATGGTTTTAATACAATTTGATGCACTAAGATCGTGATTGTTTGTTAAGCTGAAGTAGTACCATGACTACCTAGGGGCCCCACCAATAGTTTGTGCATTTTTTTAACTTGTTGTATAGTCATATTTGCATATATGACTCTCTTGTGCAGGTTATTTACTTAAGTTGTGTTTCCTTATCTGACTTGCGAGTTATTTGTAATTTTCCATATCTAGACATCTACCTGTGCATTCTCTTATGTATAACTCTCTTATGCAAGTTATTTACTTAGGTTATGTTTCATTGCCATATACATGCTCCTGATCATCTAACTGTTCATATACACATATATTTCTTTTCTCATTTGCATAAGTTGTATTTTACTTTGCAGACTAGTCATCTAGAAAGTGTACATAACAATCATCTATGATTCATTTAGTTATGGTTTAAATTAATCCCTGCAAGCCTGCATAGATTAATTTCTCCGTGTATCTCTGTGTTAGTCCTAGTGTGGTAGGACAATTGCTAATTTCAAATCTCTTTCAAATAATGTTTATAAATTATATTAATTACAAGGATATGTATTTAATCAATTGATATTTACTTAATGGCGAAGTTTTCCTTAGATTGTTTTATCTCTACTTTACACATCTCTGTAGAAGTCAACATTGCATGCATCCCATTTGAATTATCAATAGTGTTAAGATTCCATCATGATATAATTCACCATCGTAGAAACAAACACTATATTTAGATGTCATCCTTTACCATTGTAGACATAAATGATGTTGTTTGCCTTCTTCAATAGGATAGTGTGAATTAGATGATGTTGTTTACTTTTAGTCAATAAGATTAGTGCAATGATATGGTTTATTTTCTGTAGGATAACAATAATTGTGAGTTCTTGAAAAGATGCTTTAAGAATATAGTTCACTTCAAAGAGTTGCTTTTAGGGAAAGATAGCTTATTTCTATTCAAGAATTTCTTACTTAGAGTAATGAGCTCATTGTTCACAATCTTAGAGTGCTCTGTATATTTAAAATAAAGTTCATTGTCCAAACAAAGTCAGTTTGTTTATAATCTTCTTCTAAAACACAATTGTAAATTGAAGATAAAGTACTAATCCCTAGGATAAACCATCTTATTTCCTAGCTAAATCCACTTTTCAAACCTCATTAGAAGTCAACCCTTGCCCTACCTTGACTCATATTGTGTCACAACTCTAAGTTTACTTACCCTGGTCGATAATTTAATTAAGGTAAATTAAGGTATATAGTTTACCCATCAGGGGCCAACCAATGCATTTATAGCTTCCCTAGTGGTGAGGCCCTGAATTGAGCCCAACTTCTAATACCCACCTTCCCAAAAAAAAGAACAACAAAAAAAGCCTCATCAATCCTAGCTTGCTAGTCTTCATAACTTATGCTTTTGATGTGATTGACACTCCAAAATGATTTCAAGTTCTTTAATTGGTTTTCCTAGTTGAATTTATTACTTGAAGTGCACATGATTGAAGGGGTACCTTGGTTGAATAATTTGAGAATGAATTGTTATGGTCTTAATGTCCTCTAATGATTGACTTCAATTTCGTACCTACTTATGTTGATTTCTCTAACCATATTGATTTTGTGGGTATTTCATTATGGTGTTGCCTACTCCTTGGCCTCATTTTCTTGATGAGTCCTTTTGATTGAATATTGAGATAATCCTGGCTTATTTCTACATCATGATTTATTTAGGTGAGGATGGTTGAGTAGTTGGATAATGTTGTGGCATGTTATCACATGAATTGTACTTGTGAAAATCCCACCACAAGTACCACAAGCCTTGCATAACTATAGGAAATCCTACCACTGTCATCTTAGTAATAAATCCCCTTGTTTTAGTGATGAAAGAGGTCCACCACAATGGAGGCTTCCCTGGTGAACTCAAGGGATCAAAGTATCAAGTAATGTAGCCAAGCCTATCACCCCCTCTCTTTATCACGTAAGTCATAGGTATATGTCAGTGAAATTGAGGAGATAGAAATTATTTCGGGTACCTTCCTGGAACAATAGCAATTTACAATATATATATGCTATTTCCAAGTACCAGTATGTTATATAAACCTCAAGAGACAATAGACAATGAAGTTAATGATGGTTGGTACAAAATTGCAACAACATATCAATTTACAACAACAATTAGACTTTTGTAACAACAACAAGAAAACTAGATCAAAATTGCATGAAATTACGGTGAAAACTTAGAATATATCCAATAGATCAAGTCCGAATTGTTCCAAACAATTCTAAGTATATTAAGTTAGTTTTAGACTAGTGTATGTAGTGAAATGAAGTGAATTAGATGGTTGTAGAAATTTTTTGCAGAAACAACAATGAATTTAGCAAGTTAGCTTAGGTTAGAGTTAGGAAGAGTTAGTAAAAGCTTTAGGGAATATGGATTGATAATTGTTTGATCACTTTATTTCACAAGAGAGCAAGTAAACTAGTGCCTTCAAGGCTTATGGATTCTCTACAACAATAATTTAATGTAATTGGAGATTGATGATAGCAATGTCTAAGACATAGGGTTTGAAACCTAAGGTTCTAGCACATTAGGGCCTTGGATTTCAAACCTTAAAGAGAAGAGATTTCTAGAGTGCAAGAACTTTTGGGCTCTAGCAAATATTCTCCCTTCTTAGATTCTTTAATAATGTCACAACAAGAGTCTAGAATCAAACTCCTAAAGTGCTAGCACTTTAGGGATTTAGGAGTTTAAATCTAAGTTGGATATCCTTCACAAATTTATGGATGGAGCAATCTTGTGAGAGGAGTAAGCACCTTATGCTCCTCTCTTAAGGTTTTAGCCAAGAAATAAATCTTCAATATGAACAATTAAATTCATAATAAAGCATTAAGGAAATGAAAATTGCAGAAATTTACTTACTTCACCAAGACAATGACAAGAGAAAACCCTAACTGTAGAAAATTCCTCCAAAAATAAGCCAATAGACATCCACACTTGTCCTCCAAAATCTAGTGCATGAGTAAAAGGGAGAAAATTTCAGACCTCTCACTAATGTGTGAGGAACTGTTGTGATGATAAAATGAAATGTTGGCTAGCCATATTTATATGGGAAATACTATCCATGAAAAGAATTCATTGAAAAGTCATGTCTTCTCACAAGAGGACCTAATTCTTAATTTTCCCTTTCAAATTTACAAAATTAAATTTTACATCAAGTAAAACCCTATAAGGGTGATGTCATTCTCTAAGGGGCTGAAGTTGAGCTCTAGGAAGGTGACATTGAGGCTGTAAGGTGGAATGTTGGGCCTGCCAAGGCCATAGATCAAGCCATCCAGTGCTAAATTTCCACACCAAGTTTCCTCCTCCATTAAACCATCTTTGGAACCATGTCCTTCAAGCCCTATCCCTCCAAGGGTGATTTCATGGGCTAGGAAAGTGACATCTAGGCCTCCAAAGGATAACATCCAAGTGGAATATGGTGGGAGCTCATCATCTATCCATGCCAAAGTTCCTACAAAGGAAACGACCTCCATCATCAAAGTGAAACATCCATCATTTCATGTGCCCCAGACGTGGGGTCTAACATCCATCTCTGGGCTCCAAATCCCCTCATGAAGGTCCAAACAAAGTCATCTCCCCATGAATACCTGTTCACTGGGCAAGGTCCTGCAAAGACAAGTGAATATTCCCTCAAAGGGCCCTCAAGTCACAAGTATCATTCCAAGTAAGCCATATCTAATACAAGAACCACCCAAACATGTGCATAAAACCCCCCTTTTCAAATTAAACAAATACACAAAGCCTTATAAGTTTTGCCTAGTTTAGGTACGGGAGGGGTGTAATGGTGCCCTATTGGGTAAGACAATCCCCAATTCAAGGGATGTTTCCCAAGAGGAACCTATATAAGTCATGTAGTGAGTGTGAGGTGTATTTTGAGGCAATAATTCTAGGTATGGGGCACAAGGTCTTCACTCAGTGAATATGTGACATAGCACCCACGTTCATGGGATATTAAATAATACCCCTAATTTCACCAGATATTGATAGATACCTCGAAAAACCCTTGTATTGAACCCCTCTCCCAATACATATTTCCAATAAAATAAACCCCTATTTTTACTAGATACCCCATTTTATACCCGACAATACCTAT
>JZKD02S1673995.1:423956-449689 GCA_000966675.3 Picea glauca
TTTTAACTAATAGAAATGAAAATTCAATTTTCTTTTTCTTTTTTAGTTTTTTACATTCATATATGAGAAATAGGATGTACATGTTAAATGGTTAAATCGTTAGTTTATTTAACATAAATGGTTTGCTCGCGTAAAAATGAATTTACCCAACGTAAATAAATGTTTAATGTGAATTGGCTTTCCCCTGAGTAAAAGTAAATACCTATAGTAATTCTAGGGGAAAAACCATGGGCAATACCATGTGGTTTTCAAAACCATGAGAAAGATGAATATAAATAAAAATAAAAATAAATGAAAATAAAAAATAAAAATAAAAATAAAAATAAATAAAAATAAAAATGAAATAAAATATATACAAAAACAAATATGTACAAAAATAAAGAAAAAATTAATTAAATTACAAGTTAGAAAATTAAGTCCAAATTATACAAGTGAAGGTTCCATGCCCCCTTAGGGTTCCTTCGGTTAAGGTTCTCCACCTATGGGCCAAAATTTAGAAGAAGATGTATAAGGTAGGATTTAAGAAACTGGACGTCATGGAGAGGAACAAGGACATATAGAAATGAAGGATGTGGGGATTAAGCTGCAATGAAGGGAAAAAAATAGAGGTGAAGTATACGACACTTTGTGTGACAATTTAACATCACAAGTAGAGAAAAGTGGAAACAAGACATCAACTCCAACCAAGCACACATCACAAGTTAGTCCACTCAATATGCAAATATTAGAGGGAAAACATACTCAGATTGCGAGGAGCGGGAATCGATCAAGTCAAGGAAAAGGTCCTTACATCATACCACCATGCATGTGACAGATAATGAACTTGCATTAGACGACGACACGACAAGGACTCACAATCAAGATTATGAATGGGATTTTGTCTTGGGTTTTGGCAAGAGGAAAGACAAAAAATGACTCAGTATAGATCAATCTGAAAAGGTGTTGCGCCTCTTTTGTCACCTAAATGACAAAAACAGAGGTGCTTACAATCTTAATTGGGTTAGCTAAGCAAGACAGCAGTGAAGAAAAGGGTTAGAAAAATAAACATAAAATACTAAGCTAAGAATTAAACTAGGAAAGGAAAGAACAACTAAACTATTGAGCATAAGGACATAAGAACAAGAAACAAACAAAACTCATGTCACCAATGGAAATGATTGTATTAGTGAAAAGAAAACACCGAGAAGAAAGGGGACTTTGGGTCCCTTCTTCCACCAAGGGAGGGCTCTTGAAGCCCCAAGATTAAGCTCTTCTTACAACTTGAAAAATTGAAAGAAATGGTGAAAGAATCCCAAGATAAACCACTCAAAAGGTGATGTGGATTGCCCAAATGGAATGGTGCTAGTATGCTCTTGATGAGAAAAGAGGATTCCCCAAGAGAATAGCAACAACATAACCTTGAAAATGAATTCCTTGAAAAGGTAGTGCACCCATGGCCTTGTTTTATAGCACCACTTTGAGGTATTGTGCAACCAACTTTTAGTGTGAAAAGGGGCTATTTAGGGCACCTTTAGGTCTTTGACCAACCACCCAGCCGGATCCAACCGAGATTTGGATGTCAAATCGACTTGGAAGCTGAACCAGAAGTGGGTGGGAGGCCGAACAACCTCTTAAATGGCCATTCTCAGGTGTGTACGACTTTTAGCATCCACAATCACGCATCTTGCGCATGTGCGCTTTTTCTGCGTTTTTGGATGGCACATGTGCGCGCGCGCCCTGTGTAGTCATATCACATCTTGATTTTATAACTGGTTGTATAGTTTTGGACCTTTTGGAAATGATTTTTTGGTAATTTTGGTCCATGGGTGGACTCATAGCTGTTTGAATATGCTGGATTCCTGTAACCATTTGCGGATGAAATTTCAATGATAACAGATGCCCCCTGATGGATGAGGTTAGGAGCATACGGATAGTCGAAATTCATCAATGTTTCTTATACTGAGAGTACCGTTGTAAGAAATAACGATAGTGAGAGTATCAAGAGTGACCCATTGGAAGGAGAAGGGAACCTGTAGGACCCAACCTTTTGCAAGGTGTGTAAAATAAATTGTGTACAAACGAGGCGGGCATACCCCATGGTCATGTCGTGTAACTCCAAAAAAGGGTGTTGTACAGTAACTGAAGCTGTGTGTTGGTGTAGACAACTGCAGCACCCTCGGGGGAAGTTTTGATAAAGGAAGAGGACAATTCTGATGAGGAACATACTTTGAACAGTAGGCAATGATACCTATAAGAAGCATCATGGATTCTGTGGGCATTGATAGCTTGACAAAGTTCATAGGTCTTCGGCAAATAGAAAAAACAACTACAATAGTCACAAAGTAAGACCCACCATAACATGAGAAAGTGTTGAAGTCGAATGTTATGGGGGTCAACAACAACAAAGAGCAATGATGGTTCTCCCTGTGCCGTCCGAGACTCCTCATTGTAAAGGTAATGAGAGTCAAGATACTGTTGCCCGTCTGGAAATTGTGTTGATGTCGACAAAAAGGGAGACGCGACTCCACGAAGCAAAGGGCTTTGTGAAATCCACTAGGTGAGGTCAGGAACTGAGGAGGTACATGGATGAAGTCAAGATGCATGGAGACTCAAGACTTCCCTTGGTTGGGGATATATGTGAAGTATAAGTGGCTGCAACTATTCAATGAGGTCGAGTGTCAAGGGGACAACACGACGTGGGATAAGTTTTGCCAGAGGTGGGACAAAGTGAACAAACTTTGAGAGTAGAGGTAGGTGGTCTGTGGGATACTCAGGGTTTATGGACGATGTCAACATGAGTAGGTGATAAGGAATGCCGCAACCAAGGGTGACATGGGTTGCATTTTCCAAGAAGGTTGCCAAAGGTGACGACAAAAAGCTATGTAAAATGCTGGAAACAATGGCTTAATTACAAAAAGAATTAAAAAATCAGTGGGGATGATAATAATGCAGATACAGAAATGGGTGCCCCAGTGTAAGATGGATTGGCCTGAGGATGGCGCAAGTTGGTGTAAAAATAAAGTGGAGGCTTGGGGCCCCATAGGTGGGTTTCTGTATTAGGGCAATGTATGGAGGGTAGTCTGAAGATGGGAAAACCGTTGGTGGATGAAATGGATGGTAAATGGTGCTGTGGGAGTGAAGTTAAAATAAAACTGTGAGGAAGTGCCCTGGGAGTCCATTGGGTAGGCTAGCAAAATGAGGATAAGAAGTATGTGGATGATTCGCGACATGATGTAAGACTATCGAGACTCCCATCCCTAAAGATTGAAAACAACATGAGTGTCAAAGTGCCAAAGGGGGCTATGAATGGGAGAACTCATGTGGGGGAGAATGCTACCGGGTGATAGTACCCATAATGCAGTGGAGGTGACAGTACTGCAGAGCTAGATATAGGGACCCTAAAGGCAAATTTCAGAGGGTGTGACTGGAGATGCAATTGAGATTCAGAGGGAATGATTACATGCCAATGTTGATTATATACCTGAAGGCGTCGTGCTGGTGTGTGATGACCAAGTATCTGCACACATGACAACCAAATACCCGACGTGAACAATATTTGAAGATAATTGAACATATAATCATTTATTTGATAACTTTGAACATGAGCATGCGTACTTGGACGGGGTATGGAAAAAAAGGTTCCTTGGTGGCTAAGGATGAAAAATGTCCCGGGAACTGTCTTGATGTAGAGGACGGGGTGCTGATCTTGTGGCTGAAGACAAATTGAAAAACAGATGTCCGGAGCTCCCGGAATGGAGTCTGGAAGTTTGGAAAAAAGGACTATATATAACTGTAGGGCCCACTTTTCCACCTCATTTGTACCTGCTGTCAGAGTGATTGGATGAGAGATATTCAGAGGAGATTTGGATATTCCGGGAGAATGAGGCAGCCAATTCAGGACCAATGAGCTTCAGGTTAGTTGTCTTATCATCCTACATAGAATTAGGGTTTCTATTTTTGGGCAGGGCCTGTACAGAGGGTCGTACATGAGGTTTTGTGGGTGTGCCCCCCCTAGTGCATGAGCGATCAGGAAATATACGCGCATGGGTGCGTGCTTGTTTTGCAGATATCCATGCGCGAGGGCGTCCTATTGGGGAAAACAGGTGCGCATGGTATGCGTGCCTGTAAGCTAAACAATTGCGCATGAGTGCACAACTATGTAGTGAACAAGCGCGCTATGATGCACGCCTATATATGTGACAGGGGCGCATGAAGGTGCCTCTGTATGGCCGATAGGCGCACATATGTGCACGCCTATGGGATGAACATGCACACATGTGTGCGCGCCTGTGGGATGAATAGGTGCGCATGTGTGTGCACCTGTGGGGTTAACATGCACACATGTGTGCATGTTTGTGGGGTTAAATAGTCGCGCCTTGGGGGAAAGCTGACAGGTGAAAAACTTATCTTTTTTGGAGATGTTAATGTGTTTATGTTTGAGATGGCTGATTGAGAACTGGATTATGTGGTTGCAGGTGATCTTTTGGACGATGCCGGTTCACTGGAGAGAGAGGGATTGGTCATAGCTCAGGGAGGCTATGGCCATTGAGGAGCTGGTGGCTCATGACACTTTGGAAACTTGTGGGCTGCTGAATTTCTCTGAGTTCCCCTTGATAAGGGCCCAGGAGTACCTCCCGCAGTTCTTGATTTGGATGTGGAGTCCGGATCTACATTTTTTTATGGTATGGAGTGAGCAGCTGGCCTTCACTGCAGTGGAGGATGTATATTTTCTGACTGGGCTCCCTTTTTGAGGAACGCCCTTACCGGTGGAGTCTATATTACCTGGGGATGTGAAGTTGGCTACCTTAGGCTGGAGGTACTATACGAGGGATGATTTTATGTCGAGCTCTGTGGTGAGTATCGAGGCTATGGATGCCATAGTTCATCATTGTGTAGCAACGATGGTTGTGAGGGTATATGGGTCCCTTGCGACTCTGTGGATCAATGGTGGTCAACTGAGGATTATGGGGAGGGCATTGGCAGGAGATCATTTTGCCTGGGGCTTGATGCTTCATGCCAAGATGGTAGGGAAACTCGACAGGTGTCGGGTTGTGGACTCAGGAGAGTTCGCTTTTGGGTCCATCTTGGTTGCATGGTTTTTGGAGAGGGTGCCGATGTTGCGCCCTAGAGTGTTATTGGGCGCACCTGGTGCGCGAGAGCTGCAACTGATGCAGTGGTATAGGATTTTTATTCGGCACGGTGGTGGGGAGGGTGGACATTTTTTCATGGCTGAGGCTACACAGGTGTGGTGGAAGATGTTGCAGATCATACTGCAGTATCCGTGCTGTCGGGTGGACATTCCGGGGTGATCCGGAGATGGTGTTACTGCCAGGAGAGGTGTTCGACCACCGAGGTATGATGTGATTTTTTATGTTTTGATATTTAGATAATACAACATGTGTATTATGTATAGATGGATGCTGATGCTATCTTTTGTTTGTTTGTATGTACAGATGTGGGACCTCACGAGCTTGAGGTTGAGTTGGTTAGAGCGTTGGCTCATTAGGGGCTGGTGAGGCCTCCACGGGGAGAGTCGCGGGCTAGAGAGAGATGAGGACACAAGGAATTTGAGGTGAGACTAACTGGTGATGAGAGAGTGGCTAGGAGATTCCGTTTCGATGACCCTGGTGCAGGGCCATCACATTCTCCTCCGGCTGAGGCTAGGGGAGATTTTGAGGATATTCATCGCCGCTTGGAGGTGGTGCTATAGAGGGTGCCTGAGGGCATGTGGTCGTGTATCTAGGAAGAGGGATTCCTAGAGTAGTGTGTGGGCCTTCTGTTGATGTGGCAGACCATGGTTCAACGAGCAACAATAGCAGGTGCTACGATGACTGGGAGGTTACCTCCAGGTCCGGAGGGACCGATAGCGGGTGGGGCACCACCTCCTGTGGGAGGGCCAGGTGGTGGTGCTCTAGAGGCACCATGAGTGTCTCTGTGTGTATTTTTGTATATTGCATAGGCTGGTGAGCCCATTTGGTGTGGTGACACCAATTTTGTACCGAGGTGGTTCAATGGCCTACCGATTTTGTACAGGATGTACTCTATTTTTGTGTAAACATTTTGATGGCACATTTGACCGATATATATATATATATATATATATATATATATATATATATATATATGTATATACATTTTGGGGTCTGTGTGATGTTCATCTGTGTGTGAGAATTTTTTAATGTTGTGTATGATGTTTAATCTATATGCTGTGACAGATTTCTGATGGTTTATGTGTGTGTAAAGGTGTCTTGATGTGATATATGCCAATCTAGTACAATGTTAGCCAGGTTATCTGTGATTTGATTAAATTTTCTTGGAATATGTGTAAATGTAATGAAATCAAAATGTCGAGATAAAATTATAACTTGTAGGTATTTGTGAAAGAGGCAAGGGTCGCAGACACGATACCCATTGTTGAGCTAGAGGACGACTAGTTGGGAGTCAAGTAAGACACTAAGGTGATGAATACGATGATGGCTAGCATCAGTGAGGAGACCAATGAAAACAGTGTAATCGGCTTGGTTGTTGGTTGCGGAGCCCAAACATATGCCGCTAGAGTGGAGCAGTTCATGTGAGGGGGAATAGAGGGCCCAAGCAGCCGAAGCGAGAATCCGTGTCCAATGGTTGGCGCCGTTGGCATAACTGATGTGGTAGGCCAATGGAGGAGGTATCTATCAATAACAAAAATGATAGTTTAGACGTGAGGTGTGGAAAAAAAAGATTAAAAACACTACAAAAGAAAATAACCTAGTGTAGAATGACTATTCTCAGGCATAATTTTTTTTTAAGTACAACTCGTTGATGGGTTCTTTGAGAGAGAGGCCCTCAGGGGAAGCCATGATGTATTCGCCTTTGGTGAGGCAATGTTGGATAATGTAAGGGACATACCATAGTGACTCGAATTTTCCATGACTGAGGGTATCATGAGCGATATCATAAGCAAGGATGAGGTCGCCTTCGTGAAATGAGAGAAGGTTGACATGGCGATCAAAGGTGGCTTTTGACCGTTTTTTGGCTGCTTCATTGTTCTGTAATGAAGATCGACGATCTTCATCTAGGGACTCTAAGTTCAACAAACGCTGCTCCATGGGAGAAGTGTTGAGTAATATCTCAATTTTGGTGCGTAAGGCGGGAATTTTGCACTCGATAGGAAGAGTGGCCTCGACTCTGTGGACTAGATGAAATGGTGTGAAACCAGTGGTCATTTTCATGGCCGTACGGTAATCCCATAGTGCAGAAAATAACATATGATGCCAATTGGTCTTATGTTTGTTAACTGTGCACTGCAACGTGGTATTGAGGACCTTGTTAACTGCTTCGACCTGCCCGTTGGACTGCGGGTAGTATGGTGAGGCAAACTCATGGGAGAATCCTAACCGGGATGAGAGTTCGACGAAAATCTCATTCTCGAAATGTTTCCCGTGATTAGAGACTAATTGGAGTGGTACTTTGAAGCGGGATATGACGTGGTTAAAGAAAAAATGTGTTGCGATGTTGTTGAAGGTAGGCATGGCTTTAGCCCACTTTGTGAAGTAATCGACTACGACGACAATGTATTTGTGTCCATTGCTGGATGGAGGGTTTCACGTCATGAAGTCAATGCCCCATTTACAAAAGGGGCCTGCAGTAATGACTAGATGTAGAAGAGTAGGTGGTGCTCGTGCTTTATGGGCATAAAGCTGGCATTTATCACATTTCTTCATGACATGAATGCAATCGTGAAATAATGTAGGCCAAAATTAACCCGTGCGGATGATTTTCTGAGTGGTGGACATCCCTGAAAGGTGGCCCTCACAAGCACCGCTGTGGCAGTCATTCAAGACTCGATCGACCTTGTCAATAATCAAGCATCGATGGAGTATGGTGTCGAACCCTCACCGATATAAGATATCTCCGATGAGGAGATAGCGGGGGGCCTGATGGGGAATATGTCGATGATCATCTTGTGATATGTGGTTACCGAACTTTTGGGTTCGGAGGTAGACAAGGAGATTTCCGTACCAAGGATCATCCGAGGGGATGTACAAGAGATGTTCATCGGGGAAGTCGGTATTGACGGGGGAAATGGTAGTATTGGAGGGGAAAGCTATGACGAGTTCGACGAGGATGAGAGCTTTCTTGCTCTTGGGTGTTGCAAATTTGAGATCGTACTTCTAAAGAATAACGATCCATCAGGAAAATTTACCGTTAATTTGACGACGACTGAGCAAGTATTGCATGGGGTTGGAATCTGCTATGACTTTGGTTGTGCGAAGCAGAATGTAATGGCATAGTTTTTGGACTGCGAGGATGACTGCAAGGGCTAGTTTCTCTTCATGATTGTATTTCAAGGATGGCCATGAGAGGTTTTTACTAATGTAGTAAATGACATGCTCACAATCATCATCCCCAATTTGAACAAAAACTCCTGCTACTGAGACGACTGAGGTTGATATGTAGAGGATATAGTCACGATTATAGTCGGGTGAACTAATTAAAGGGGCATTGGAGAGTTCCATTTTAATATCATCGAAAGTGTTTTGGGCATGTTCATCCTAGTGGAATGGGATGTCGTGGCATATTAAGCGAAGGAAACCATGTGCTCGAGTGGCATAGTCTGGGAAAAATCACCGTAAAAAGTTAGCTTTTCCTTGTAGGCTCTGGAGTTGGCGTAAATTCCGGGGGGGTGGAATTTCTGTGATGGCTTGGACTTTGAGGGGATCCACAGTAATACTACTTTGGGAAATGATGAACTTGAGGAGGTGCCCGACAGTAACGCAGAACACGCACTTGAGAGGGTTCAAGCGGATGGTGTACTGACGACACCTTTGGAAGATGATTCGTAAATCATCAAGATGCCGAGTGCATATTTTGGATCGAGCTGTGAGGTCGTCCAAGTATGCAAGGATGATATGAGCTAGATCATGAAAAATCTATGTCACAGCCCATTGGAAAGTTGCACCAACGGTTTTTAGGAAAAAAGGCATGACACGATATGAAAAAGTACCCTAAGGGGTGGTGAATGCGGTCTTGTATTGATCGGCTGGATGGATTTGGATTTGGTTATAGCCAGAGAAACCGTCCATGAAGGATAAAGTCTCGTGGCCTGTGCAGTCGTCAATAATTTGATCGATGAAAGGCGTTGGAAAGTTGTCTTTGGGACAGACGTGATTGAGATCGCAAAAGTCCGTGGATACATGGATGGTGCCCTATTTTTTGTTAATAGGGGTAGGGTTGGAGACCCATGAGGTATAGACGATGGGGTAGATGAACCCAACAACATGTAATTTGTCAATCTTGGCTTTGATGGCCACTGCTTTGGATAGGTGTAGCGGTCGTTGTTTTTGGAAAACCAGTGTGATATCAGGCCAGGTGTCTATGTGATGTTCGAAAATAGAGGGATCAAGGCCAGGCATCTCTTTGTATGACCAGGAAAAAATATCCCAATACTCTTTGAACAGGGTTTTGTAGGCAGTGATTTCTTCAGGAGTGCATGTGGCACCAATGGTGATTTCCTTGACGACTCCATTTTTGATGGAAATATCGATTTTGATGGTAGGGGAAATGTTGGCCATATTTCCTTCTTAAAAAGCATCAGGGGCAGGGATGGGGTTGTTGAACCAGTCGATATGCCCTGATGGGATAAAATCCTTGGTTTCGACTGTGTATATGGGGTGTTGGTTAGGAGGCGTGAAGGCTTCCTGTGAAAGAAAGAGCGCTCTGTGGTGTAGCGCATCCCATGGGTAGTCGGGGGTGGTTAATTCCTCGAGTATGTCCTCGTCACAGTGGAATTGTCAGGAATACAAGGGGTCTAAAAGAGTGATATCGGTGACTGTCACCGTGTGGTTATATTCTGGTGGTGAAGAAGCAGGGAGAATGACACAATGAGGTTGCGATGGTTCGTTCGACATAAACCATATGTCGAGATACTGAGGGTTATAAATGGTAGTTGGGTGTAAAATTTTTGTGGGGAAATGAACGAGAGAATTGGGGGGATTTGGGGGTAAATCCTCATATAATTCATCCAAGAACCATGGTGTAGTAGGGAGTGCTTCTGGCTCAGGAGAAATAATATGAAGAATCTCTGGTGATGGGTTAACGTTAATCATCAATTCTATAGGGGGTGTAGGAGTTTGAATGAGGGTCACTTGGTGTTGCCTATATTCAATGATCATAGGACATTGATATGTGAAATGATATAGGGATTCACAGAGAGAACAAGGGAATCTAATACGTTTGTTGACTAAGGTTGTGACATAATGGATGTCGGTGATAGAAGTTGGGGTGGGTGTTTGTTGAAAGCTCTGGCGTGCAACTGTTAGTGTTTGGCTGAATTGAGGTAATGCTGGATAGTGGTGTGTGTAATGGCCATATTCTGAAAAAATGGCACATGTGAATTTGGTTCACAGTCCTTTGTTACTTGTGTTCTATGAGATAGTGACAATACTGGAGGAAGCGATGAGCGGTGGTGGTGCTCGAGGGAGTTGGATGAGATTACATAACTCAAGGAGAGATGGGAATTTGTTGGTGGGGTGTCCGTCTTTCTCGCATAGCGCGCAAGGCAGTTGGACACGTGGGGGAAGTGGAGCTGTGGGATCATTCTTCTTTCGCTTACCCCCAACTATAGCATGGGGGTTAGTGGGTGGGGGTGTAGGGGGTATGGTGGGAGTTAGTATGGGAATCTGCATCAGGATTCCTTCTGTTTGGGGAGGGAGGGATGGTTGAGGAACCATCTCAGGTGGATGTAAATACCAAACTAGGATTGCCAGTACCATATTAGGAAGGGTAAGCGTTGCAGCGACCTGGAAAGCCTGTACACCTGGTGGGGGGTAAAAGAAAGGGATTTAAGTAATGGCTTGGGGAACTGTCTCCCAAACTAGAACATGGCCTTGGGGTGAGGTGAAATCGTGAGCTAGTGGAGTCGATGAGTTCACAGGAGATTCTTGAGGGAGGAGCTCTGCGACTAGTGGGACGTCAGATATAAGAGAAGCCTCACTGGAAGGAAGGGTATCCTCAATGTCAATTCCTTTGGATGAGATGACACATACCTGATTAGAAGGATGAATGAGTGGTGGTGCACCATGGTAAGTTCCTAACAAGGTTGGGTCTTTGAAAATTCTGGGCCCATATCGATGAGCGGTTATGCCTTAGGATTAGTGTGGATGAGAGGGAGAATGTTATCGATGTTGGTAGAAGGGTTAGGCTCATAATGTGAAACTTGATCAATGGTAATGATCTTTCTGTTACGGGGGAACATCATGGTTCGAAATATGAAAGAGGAAACTACCTTCATAATGTACATGTAGCTACGACCGAACAATATATTGTAATCGAGTGGGGCATCGATAAATTCAATGTCAATGAGAATGGTCTCGCCCCCGAGTTCTACAGGGACATTTTGGAAGAGGCCTTCAGGAGAAGATGGTCGTCCATCATAAGCTCTTAAGGTAATGGCAGATGGTATGAGTTCGGGGGAACCAAGTTTCTTCCATACAGACTTTAACATGATGCATGTGGACGCACCTTCATCAATGATGCACTAATGAACTGTAATGTTCCAAATTTTAATAGGGATTTGAAAAGCGATGAGAGTGGGGAGGCGAGGTTCTCCGTTGTCGAGATCAAATGTGATGAGTTGAGTATCCGCAGGGTCGACTTCCCCTAAGGCGGAAAGTAATGACTTCCACTGAGTGGGACAGCTGTGAAGTACTTCTAAGACTGACATGGCAGCCAGGGATTGTGCCAAGTCATCGACCAAATTGTAGTTATGAGCCACCTTAGCCTGAGGGTTGTGGACATTTCTGCGCAATGGGATGCAAGGGATGCAAAGAGGTGTTTCTATGTTAGGGCAAGGGGTCATTAAAGAGGATCCCATTGGTGGTGGGATTATTTCTGGGGGAATGGGAAGAGACTCAGAGGGTGTACAGTATTGACGACTACATGTTTGTAGAAGGACTTCTTCCTCACTAGTGAGGAGGATAGTACGATCTACGGGGTTGCTTGGATTGAGATATTGTCCCAACTGTGGTGGGGTAGGCTGCATGTCCTGTTGGGTGTTCATCACTCCTTGGTGTGGAATGGGGTTCTACAACATGACTAGGGGTGGTTGTTGCACGTATTGTTGTGGGGCCTGCTGAGGGGCAGGCGATGCTAGAGGATGTGGTCCATTCATTGAGTCTTTCATCCATTTAAAATCAAGAATTTGGGGGAAATGATGAGTATAATGACCGAACTCACCGCAAAGGGCATATGGGAAGTTGGTTTGAAGGTTATTGTTATTTTTCCCTTGGAATTTGTTATTGTTGCCCCCCTGGGGGTTCTAAGTCCCTTGATTCTGGTTGCCCCCAGTAGGTTGGTTCTATTGGGGGTGATTTCTACTTTGACCTGGGTTGTTATTGTTTCGGTTTTTTCCATTCCTTTTGGAATTATTCGAATGATGAGTTGGATTTTCCGTATTCAATTGTTCAAAATTTTGATATTGCTGAATCGAAGAGGGTTGAACAAAATTAACCCCAGCATGAGGGTGTCCTGGTGGTGGATCCATGGGCCGTGGAGGGCCAGGAAATGGAAAGTATAGATTATGTTGTGGTAATGATCCGTAAGGTACATAGGAAGGCATGGTGATTTCAATAGTACTTAGAGTATAAGCTGAGGTAGAGGGAGTACCAGAACTTGTTTGGATAGGTGGGCATATTGTGGGTGTCGGCGGTGGCCCACTGATGGGTGGAAGAAGGGCAACATGGTATGGTTGTTGATAAGGGGGTGGAGGATAATAAGGGGTTCCTCCATATGCCGATGGATATTGAGGTGTGCCATACATTGGTGGTTGTTGGGGTTGCAGATTGTGGTGTGTGGTGGTACCAATCAATCTGTCTGCTGAGTGAGACATCCCAGGCTTATCTTGGCCAAATGGCACTGGTCTTGGGAGATCAGGGAGTACTGTATATAAGTATCCTAATTGGGAATAGATGAGGTCATATTGTTGAGCCTTATTGATGGCTTCTTCTTCTGATTGAGGGAAGGTGGAAGCCACATCTTTACCAAAGAGAGAGACAAGTGATCTAAGAAACCAATAGAGACATTGTTGTTTGGTGGTTTCTGCTTTGCACAAACTACACCATCGACGCCACTCGTGAATGTGATCAGTGATATGTGTGGTTGAGGTTTGTTTAAAATCAGAGAGTAGTTCAAGACCATTGTCATGACAGATTGGTAATTGGAAGAAGGTCAAAAATGCTTTGGCCAGGGATTCAAAAGTCGCACGGGACCCTGATTTTTCATCTACATACCATTTGGCTGATGGGTCAGTGAGTGTGCATTGAAATAATCGTAGTCGGATGGAATCATCCATAATGCTATTGGAAGAGCACAATAAGTGGAAATTCATGACATGGTTGGTAGGTTCATCTCCTGCCTTTCCTTCAAACTTGGGGATATCTGAAGGTAGTTTGGTAGGCATTGCAGGCCATGTGAGGTCATGCAATATAAGATCATTTGTGAGTTTTCTTAGGTCTGGTATGTTGAGAGAGGCCAAGTATGGCATCAGGAGTGGTGGTGGAGGATTAGTTCCAGCCATGGTGTGAGTGTTTTTTGAACTCGACCCTTGAGGGGGACTAGGTGGGTTTGTACTTCCCCCTTGAGAGGAAGTTGGCCCCCCACTTTCGTGTGAAGGAGAGTGAGTGGGTGGTGGACCTTGGGAATTGGACCCAAGTAAGGTGGAACCAAGCAAAGTAGATCCCAAGACAGTGGCACTCACAGGGGTGTGAGAAGGTGGGGCTGGTGAGTTGGCGAGACTAGGAACTCCCCCTAGAATAGGAGGGAGATTTAGCAAGCGTCTGGAATGACAAGGGTTCTGTGGGTCCCCTATTATGTCTGACTATATGAGTGAATGTGTGCGAATGGTGATGAAAGAAATAAATGAACAAGAGCTTTTGCTGCAATTTTTTGAACTTTACACGATATATATCCAAATCAAATGTAATCAGAAGTGCATCATGCATAAAGTGTTTTGATAAATAAGCATATATGTGGATAGGTGGATTTTTTCCATGCGGGGGAACAAAGAAAACAAATGCTCGTGTCTTAAAAGATGTAACGTCCTTGCTCTCAAATATCACTGGACCTTCCAATAGTACTCAACAGTGGGGTCTGAAGCCACTGGAAGAGGGACTAGTGAAGGATGAAGTAATTAGTTATAATGAGGGGTAGAGGGTTCATATCCTGAAAGAGCTGGTGATATTTCCCAATAGCCACACAAAATCCGATCAAGGTGCAATTGCAGCCCACAATTTCCACCTGGGTAGATGTCTTAAAATTTAGTCACTAGGTACCTCGGTCAAAGTGCGACATTTAGATTTTTGGCCTAAGAAATGGGTCATGGGTTGGATCCTGTCTAAGAGGTGGGTGCCTTAAGAGGGGACGCACAAAACAACCAGACCTCGGACTTCAACCCTTCATGGGTATCTCCCTACCTTATGGTGTTAGGAACACTTGACTTGGGGGATTTAAAGTTCCCTATTTTGACAACTTCTATTGTTTTGAAAATGTGAGAACTAGATAACGGGGAGTTATTTGGATGCCTATCCTTGAAATCTTACCTAGACTAAAATATTTCTTTTGGCACCTCCTGTGGAGGAAAACTTAGTGAATTTTTAGAAATTTTTTAGATGTGGTTTGTTTGAGAGATTGGGGGTGTGAGCAAACCTCATTGAAATTAAGTGGGAGTGGATAGTTTCGTCACGAAAAGGGTGGGGTGTTTTCAGAATCCCTTTGGACGAAACTTACTTCAACCTCCACGTTTCGAGATGAAAACTATGTGAGTGAGAAGTGACTTTGTGTGTGAATAAGTGAACGTGCCAATTTTTAATAATTTAGGTGTCACCTTGCTGCATGTGGACTTCGCTTGGTCCTTACAAGTGTTGATTACCTAAGTTACTATGTGTCATTGGTACAGCCTTGCGGAATTCAAAAGTCCCTAGGAAACTAGCATGTGGACATGTGGGTCCTTTACTATTCCTTTAACTCCCTATTTGTGATTTAATCTAAGAAAGCTTTGAAACTATCCTAGATTGTGACAATGTGGGCATGTATGGGCCCATTACAAAACCTTTAAACTTCCCTAGTGATTTAATCTAAGAAAGTAATTTTCAACACAATCTTATCTTTGTAGCATGTGGGCATGTATGGGCCCATTACAATCTTGAGATGTGTTTGAAAAATAAACTAAGAGGAGTCCCGAGGGGACTGTTGTCCTCTCCTAAAGGTTTAGTCTTTTTAAGGGAGACAAAATTGTCCTACAACCTCTTGCTGATTCTCAAGATCGCTTTGAAGCGTGAGAGAAGAGCATACTCAATGATTTATATCCAATTTCTGGTCCCAATGCAAGTTTTATGTGATTACAAATAATTCCAACTTATACTCTTAGTCAAAGCAGGACATCCATGTGGAAAAATGAAATCAAAAGAGGGAATAATGATTTTAAATCCCCTAAGTGCCTATGTGTTTTGACTAACCCCTTTATATGGAGAGGGAACTAAGTGTGGTGCAGGTTACAACATGCATGGAATCATTTTTTAAGAGGGCTAGGGGCCTTCCACAAATCACAAAAAGGCTTACAATGTGTATTTTTCTGCACAGGTGCATGGGTCTTAGAGTAGACAGAGTTGCACTGAGCACCAATGCATGAATTGAAAAAGACTTTTGGGGGCAGGTGCATGGAAGGCACTGACTAACATAGTAATTTTGGTGCACGTGCGCACAATGCACGACTGTGGGCTAATAAACCCACGCACAACTGTCACACGACCATGAAGAAAATTCCAGATGGAATTCTCTCAAATAAGCTTCGAATTGGATGTTTTGCAGGTCGGCTTGGGCCAGTTATGGTACCTGTAGGTTAAATAAATCGAAAGAAGAGATAGAATAACCCAAATGGGGTAGAAAATTGATATCTTTCCCTAGTGGAGTCACCAATCTGTTGCACCTCTTTTGTCACCTAAATGAGAAAAACAAAGGTGCTTACAAGCTTAGTTGGGTTAGCTAAGCAAGATAACAGTGAAGGAAAGGGTTAGAAAAATAAACATAAAAGACTAAGCTAAGAATTAAACTAGGAAAGAAAAGAACAACTAAACTATTGAGCATAAAGACATAAGAACAAGAAACAAACAAGACTCATGTCACCAATGGAAATGATTGTATTAGTGAAAAGAAAACACTGAGAAGAAAGGGGACTTTGGGTCCCTTCTTCCTCCAAGGGAGGGCTCTTGAACCCCCAAGATTAAGCTCTTCTTACAACTTGAAAACTTGAAAGAAATGGCTAAAGAATCCCAAGCTATCCCACTCAAAAGGTGATGTGGATTGCCCAAATGGAATGGTGCTAGTATGCTCTTGATGAGAAAAGAGGATTCCCTAAGAGAATAACAACAACATAACCTTGCAAATGAATTCCTTGAAAATGTAGTGCACCCATGGCCTTGTTTTATAGCACCACTTTGAGGTATTGTGCAACCAACTTTTAGTGTGAAAAGGGGCTATTTAGGGCACCTTTAGTTCTTTGACCAACCACCTAGCTAGATCCAACCGAGATTTGGATGTCAAATCGACTTGGAAGCTGAACCAGAAGTGGGTGGGAGGCCAACCAACCTCATAAATGCATCGTTCTTAGGTGTGTGCAGATTTTAGCGTCCACAGTCGTGCATCGTGCGCATGTGCACTTTTCCTGTGTAGTCATAGCGCATCTTGATTTTATAAATGGTTGTATAGTTTTGGACCTTTTGGAAATTCTTTTTTGGTAATTTTGGTCCATGGGTGGACTCATAGCTGTTTGAAGATGCTAGATTCCTGTAACCATTTGCGGATGAAATTTTAGTGATAACAAAAGGTTCAGGGACAGGCTTGTGGGAAATTTATATTTGACAGCCTTGGGGGATTTGGACCTCAAGGAAACTACAAGACAAGGTAATATTCTTCTTGACAAGGAAAATCCTGGTAAGAATCAAGGTTGGGTTGTGGATAAGGATCAAGAGATCCCCCTATAAGAGAATCAAGGATAAAGCAGTCACACAAATGAAGTGTCACTGCAAACCTGCTCCTGCAATACAAAAGAATGATATTAGCCATGCGACCAATTTTTTTTTTGTTAGTACTATAAAAAATATATTCCCTGCCTTTAAGATAATTTATAAGAGAGTGTTAGGTTTATTCAATGATAACATTGTGGTTGTAGATGAATGTCCTGAAATTACGTGTGCCAAATCTCAACTCAAAATAAGGATAAGTAATTAGGCGATTTATATTTAGAGTTCAAAACAGAAGATTAAGATCTACATGCAACATTATAAAAGTTAAAGATATTAAGCATAGCATGCCAGCAAGAGGATGCAAAATTTGAATTAGTCACTCAGAAAATAATCCACAGTAAACTCATTCAAGACATGCAATAGAACATTAAACCTTTCAGCCACATAGGATCATCAAGAACTTTGGAATTAGCAAAAAGTCTGAAGATAATGTATCAATTCCATCTTACAAATGTCAATGAAATATCATAGGTCAAGAAGCATCACAAAGACATTTGAAATCATCAGATCAAAAGGAATAATCAACACCCATCAAATATAGTCATCAATCAAGATTAAACACCCAACTCCCTCAAGGTAGGCAAATAAATAGCATTAGGCTCAAGAAATAGAGGATTATGCAATAGGTTTGAAATTTTAGTAGGGAGCCCCTTTCGTTTCGCTTGTAAAAGAAAAAGTAAAGGGTGATTTTTTAGGCCACAACAAATGGAGATACACTGGAAGAACCAATTATCTCTATCAATAGAAGTCTAGGGCATATACTTCAGATATGAGTTTTAGCAATAAGCTCAACGAGGTTGCAAACAATTTTCCAATAGTCATGGGTACCACAATGACGTCAAAATTCTAAAAGATATAACCCAATATTTCTAGTACTTGTAATCTAACACACCTTTTTCAAAGAGCCAAATAGTGAGGTAGATTGTTTTTACTAGTTGCACACTTCAAATTGGTTTTGGTTTGACCATGGGTTTTCACTTTTAATAACAAGCAAGCATCTACATAAGTGTTTTCTTAATCTCTCTTTTCATGGCATTTCTTTGTAGCCATCGAGCATCCATAGCTCCAACTAAGTTTCCTCGGTACCATACAAGCATGGCCCCGCTGCCAATAGGCGTCCATAGCCTCAACGCATTTACTTATACTTCCCATAATATTAATAGTGCTTTCAACTTCCTTTTTGTTTCAGAACATGCTCGCCCTTTTATATTTGTATACAGATATTCATATGCACATAGGGTGTGAAGGAAGCAGGGTGATACGAGAGTTGTTTTGATTTGCTGGGTAAATGTTATGCATTTTAGTTTAACCCACAGGTCTCCCCAAAACCATCATAATATTGGCTATTTTATTAATGTGAAGTGAATGGAGCTCAAAGAAAAAGATAGATAGATGCTTTCCTATACTTATGGATTATCATGGTACGCTCAACAGAAACATGTATTCCACCACAAATATCATTCTATGTATACAACTAAGAACTTCATGAATGCACATTCAGATAGAGAAACACATGCATCTCATGACTTGTAAAATTTTTCTCAGTATGTGACCAGAATTGGACCAACCCCTCATCGAAATTTTAAAAAGTAATCCTCAAGGAATTCTAAGAGTCAAATTAGCTCAGGGAAATACCAACATTTAAATGAAAATATGTAAGCAATATGTACAAGAAGAAGGCAAGTGCTAAAACAGAGTTCAACTCATGAAAAGAGAATTAAACTAAATGAAATCTAAAACTAGAATGTTAGTCATCCAAAAATAATGAAAACTAGCTAAAACAAATAAAATAAAAGAGAATCCAACAACAAGGAACAAATCCGGTGGCAACAACAATGAAAGTGTTTTCAGTGAAATCCCAGAAAGTCAGTCAAGTGAAATCATCATTCAAGAAATGTTAACCATTCAATATCAATCCCAATAGAAAAATTCCCAGAGTAAAGATCTGAAATGAAGGATAAACAAGATTACGAGAATTGATAATCTAGTTATAAATTTGCAACACAATCCTCCAATCCGACTGTCACATATAATTTCTTCCATTCATTGCAACAAAACAATATTCCGAGAATCTAGCAAAATGGGTTAATAAATAAATTTAGTCAAAATAGATTTTCTAAAAATTACATCACATGAAACATTCCACAAACCCATAAGCTCTCAAGATTTCATGACATAAACAATTCCTTTGCAATTTTGAAAAAACTTAATTTTCCAATAACATAAATTATATTTCATATTTCTCACCATARTGCCATTTTATATTTKCTATAAAAGATAATCGTTAACCAATGTTGAATCCATTTTGTGCTTTTTCCCCTCCTTATTCTTTTTTCCCGCTTCTTTTATTACCTMTTCTTTTCCCCCTTCTATACTTTCCCTTTTCTCGCTTTCCCTTTTCCCTTATTTTCCCCTTTCTTGGTACTATCATACTTAGTTTATTTTCACGTTCGTAGACTTTATGACTCACAGACTCTCACACTTGTATTAGCTTTCGCTCACCCATGAATTAGTCCACCTAACACTTAGAATGTTTTTTCGTCTCAGACTTTCAGACTTTCGGACCTGCCGATCTACATAATGCACCTCCGTTCTCTCCACTGTTCGTGCGATACTTTCCAATACTTATCCATTTCATACACTCGGACTTGCAAAAATTTGGACTTGTATATCCTCTTTTTCCTACTAGTCGCCAACCCCGATTCTCCGCCGTTACTTGTTCCTTCACATTTTTCTATGTCACATTTATTGTAATCCCTACGGACCCAACCACCAAATTTATTGTTGAAGTGGTTGTTAATTAATGATGTTATTATCGAGGCTAGTAATAGTTATTTCGAGTTAATGTTTCCATAAAAAAAATTCTAACTCAAGTTCATTTTACTATACAAGTCGATATTTCAAGAAATGTTGGTGAGCTCCACTGGGACAACCATGAGAAAACAATCATTCTGTGGGGATAATTTGAACCTCTTTTCTATGGAAGATCAAAATTATCATTGGTTCCGCTTCTACTAGTATTTTTAAAACTTGATGGATAGAGACAAAAAAAGGTGTGGACCTTAGGAATAGTTCTCGTGGGATGTGTCCCATAAGTCTTTGAATGCAAAGATATCATCACCTGGTGTGGCGATAAGATTATTCAGAACATAATATTCATTTCATTGTAGAATAGTTCTCCTATCTCATTGGCACCTTCAATATTTACAGAGATGCTAAAATTACCAGAGCCAAACTTGGTGTATAAAGGGGAGGAAGCTAGAAATTTCTTAAAATGCAAGAACAATGGAATAGATCTTCTTCAAGAATATTTTATCGACCATGTGTCGATGCTTGAGGACATATCTAGAATTCAAGTAAGTTCTTTAAAGAATCCTTATAAATAAATTGCCTGGTTATTCACTCGAATTGTTGGCCAGGACTCTACAGAAAAAAATTCCTCGACTGGCCTTATATATATTGCATTTCGTGGTTCATGAAAATGCTATATTCGAATAGGAGAAGATAATTTAAAATGATATCACTACACAATTGACTAATTTCAAAACTGATAAAAGGTTTTACATGTCGTCCTATTTGAAATTTTCCATCACATATTGTCATACTTTTGAGAGTTTAAATATTTCCCAGAGAATCAAAATAAAGGTCGACCCTATGACCATGTGGTATCAAGCTCTATGGAGGTATAGAGTCAACCATCATTTTTGTGAGGTGTATTCATATTTTGTATCTAAATTCAAGAAATTGTTATTTGGGGATGACACCTCACGTATATCATTGGAAGCAATGACTTTTCTGAAGGGAAGAGGAGTGCTAGAGAAAATGGAAGATTATAATTTCATTAGGGTTTTCTGGTCTATTGAAAAACCTATTTTCCTTCCTTATTATATATCTAATAAGTTATTTATCATTCAAATAGAAGGGAAATATAAATTATGGTTCCATATTTTATCTGAAAAAAGGAAAAAGAAGTTCATACCTCTCCCGTGGAAAGTCAGAGAAATTATTCTCCGAGGAATTTCCCAAATAGATGAATATCTTGTTTATTTTGAGAATTCTGACCTAATATTCGCAGAGGAAATCAAGGGTTTCGACCCGAATCACCTTTTTTATAATCATTTTCTTTTGGTTGGGCTCATCCCTGCACTTTTAAATTAAACCATTAGTAAAGAAGAAGAAAATGACAGTCACAATCCTAGTAACCAAGAAGCTGATAGAGATTTTGAAGATATAGAAACTGTCATAAGAACTATAGAGCATCATAAAGAAAGAGGTAAACCCTCGAGTGATAAAAATTTCTAGTCACCAGCTGTCTCTAGAAGAATTTCCCCGCCAAAGGAAAATCCTTAGCCAGGAACATCCCACATGAGAAAAATGCATAGAAATAACTCAGGAGATGATGAAGAGAGGAAACCCCCTAAAGGGAACTTGGAGAATCCCCATAAAATAAAGATCAAAAGAAAAAGAACTAATTCACAGTAGGAAGGGGATGAAACACATGCTCAAGAATATGATTTGTTGTTAGATAATATGGATTTGGATGTAGATATTGAAAACATTACTTTCCCATATGTAGAAGTATCAGCTCAAGAAAATGTACATCCTATCTCCGCACTCATGATATAGGACAATATATTTTCTAATGAGGAAATGTTTGTTGTACAAAATGCATCTTTTGATAAAGAATCTAGAAAATTAGTTTTTGAGAGAAATACAAAATGTAAGAGTGGGAAGCTATGGTCTACCATTGATACTCGAGATATGTTACCTTCCAAGTTTTCATCTATTCATAGAGTTACATGAGATGCAGTTAATGCTTCGATTGCACACATGGAAGAAGATAATGCCCAATTGAAAGAAATAATTAAAGTATTGGAGGAAACCCTTATGCCTCCACCTATTATGGCTTCTCCTGTTGCTATGATTCGTTTTGGAAAAGGTCTTCAAGAAAACCTAGAACCTAGTTCAATGGTCAAAGAAATTTTCAATTTAATCACTGCCACCCGACATTTTGTTGAACAAAATATTAAGAAAAGAATGTCATTAATTGTAGAACTGTGGGATATGGCGAAGAGTTTTGCTTTTCTTGGTTTAAGAATTCAAAATACCAAGGAATATTTAAACTCGTATTTGAAAAATGATGAAGGGTTATACAATGACGGAGTTGTGATGTTTACAATGAAAGTTTCGACAATGACAGAGAAAACAAGAAAGAAATAAAATATACCTTCTCTGAGACACATCAAACAATTGAAATCCCACTAGATGGAACAAATTAATGTATTAAAAGGTATGATGACTCAATTGACTGACTCATCAAGGAGGAAAAATGAATCCTATTTAAAAATCCTTGATTTGGATATCTCTAGAACCACCATTGAAGTCTCAGACCCTATGTATCTTTCAAACTCTATGCTCATGAATCAACAGGATTTTGAAAAGAAAATTGAAGAATTAAAAAGGACATCGACTGAAAAGTTTGATAATATGATGGAATTTACACATGATGACATTGATAGTTGGCTTGTCGAATATACAAATAAAAATGAAGACATTGAAAATATATTACAAAATTTATCTATTGATCTTAGAGAAATTGAAAAGGAGTTGTTTAATGTTAAGATAAAACAAGAAGTAATTGCTGCTTCATTAAGGGACTTTATCCAAGAATGGTTGAATACCTCAATCACCAAGATATCTGAAATTCCAACAGAGGTAGTTATGACCGGTAATCAAACCACAACTAGCAAGAGTATAAAGGAAGAAACAACAAGCAAATGAAGAGGGGAGAGATACCATCACAATAATTCCATACTGATCACATGCTTCTTTCTTTATCAATTTACATCTAGTTATTCTTCTTCTTTGAATAGAAAAGTTTAACCAAATCCTGATAATTTTCTCTTTGTATTCTTTCTAGATTTTGTTGCTCGACATCCACCCACCTTCTTCTTTCTGCGTCCTACCTTCTTGTATATGTTTTCTTTATGGTTCGCGGGATCCCCAATCCTAGTCATCTAGACAAACACCTTTTAATTTCAAAGCATTGTAACATACTTTATTATTTTTGAGAAATCCCAGAGAACTAATTCGGGATCAATTTTCACTGTATTTTATAACTCTAAGTTCTGAGTATAAAGTATTTGAAATTGGTTTATCATAATATTCTTTTGAGTTGTACAAGAATTTACTCTATAAAAGTTCTCTTATGTGTGTGGACCATTTTATTTTACATTTTTATGTGATAAAAAATCTTTATTTTCACTATGATGGATGCGAGGAAATTTTGTTTATTTTCTATAATGTGTGAGGTTCCTGGTCCATTTCTGAGGAATACTCTTTTATAAATATTTTACTTTTCAACATTTTAATATTTCTTTGAGCATACAAGTTTGGACTATCTAAAGGTCCTATATTATTCCTTGATCCGAAGTTATTAAGAATATCACAAGCCAAAGATGAGTACCAACTCTATAAAAATGAAGGAGGATTCATATCCTCATGAGGTTGTCATTTTGGTCCCGATGGAATCAAGCGTCAACTTTTTTGGTGACCATACTAGGTACATATTTAAAGATTCAATATCTGGTTCTAGATTCTAAAATTATATGACTTTTCCTCAGGCCAACCAACCCCAGATAGATATCAGAATGAATAATCAATGAAGTATTCTCCTCAACCATGAGGATCCACGTGACGTACCATATACCACCGGAAACAACATGATGTATATTATCCATCCATGAGTGTTGTATCTGCATGTGCATTGTCCTTCATGTCGAAATACCTTCATCAATATTGCAGTCCAAAACCCATGACTAGGGTTGACATCAATAACAACAACCAATCTTCCAACAATCTCTCCCTTTGTCATTGATGGCAACACTCATTCTCCCCCTATCATCACGATCCCAATTTCTCTCCCCCTTTGACATAAATGGAAAAGGGTAGGGATTTCTCCCCTTGAGTTTAATGGCAAAAGGTAACTCTCTTCTTTGGGGCTGCTCCCCCTGAACATGTGGCACTCAATAATACTTCATCCTTATTTTTGGTCTTTGAGACTTTTTCTTCCTTGTAATCCTTTTGTGTGGCTTCTGTATTCTCTCTCTTCTTCATGTCTAGGATGTATATGTTGTTCGGTCTTCTTGTTGCAGTTGCAACCAATCTTCCTGAGTTATTTTCTCTGATTTTACATTTTCGAGAGTCAAACGTAAGAGTGTATCCTTGATCACACATTTTACTAACACTGAGTAGATTATGCTTCAACTCTTCAACCAATAGGACATTCTTTGCTTTTACATTTTTTCTTCCAATCTCTACTACACCTTCTCCAAGTATTTTAGCAGATGAGTCATCTCCAAATGCAACATTTCCACCCTTTCTCTTCAAGCGGATGAATTTGTCTTGATCTCCGGTCATGTGTGAAGAACATCCACTGTCTATGTACCATTCATATTCTTCTTTACATTTTTCAGTGGTCAATGCTATTCGACAATATTCATTGTTTGGAAACTCTTTCCTTCTCCATACTTGGTTGGCATAGGGACATCTTCATTCATATATATGCAATCTCGTGCTTTGTGACCAAGAAAATTACATTTGTAACATACAATATTTTTGTTCATCAATGGGGAAAATGAATTATAACTTCTGTTGACAAATCCATGATTATTTTCATATCTTCTATTTACACCATTCATGTTTCTTGTGTATTTGTTCCTTTCATTGATTCTGCAATTAATTGCCTTATGTCCAAAAATTTTGCAACTATAACAATGACCAAGAAAGAAATTTTGATACCTTGGAGCAAGTGACCTTCTTTGTGATGTAGTCCATATGGGTTCATGATATACTCTTCTGTAATTTCCTTCATACTGATTGAAGATTTTTTGATTCCTGAAGGTAGGAGGTCTTCTTGGATATTCATCTCTTTTGTAATCATTCCTTCTTTCTGGTATCCTTGTCCACTTCTCATCAACTGTCTGTGTAGCTCTTTCTTCAATCTTCTTGTTGGTATTTTCATTTTATTTGTATGAAATTTCACCCATGCATCCAAGATGTGTTAATTCTTTTGGCACTTGAGAGTTTCTTAAGATCTTCCTCAATGAGACAACTTCTTGTTCAAGTTTCCCACGATCTTCTTCTTTCTTCATCATTTGGACTTTCTTTACTTCTCCTATTCTTCTTGTTTCTTCAAGTAGAGTTTTCAAGGAAATGGTTTCTTCTCTTAGTTTCTCAAAGTCTTCTAATTGTTTCTTCAAGCTTACAACTGTCTTTTCATAACTACCCAATTCACTTCTTAGTTTTCTTTGCGTGTATTTGAGCTTGCTATTTTCAATCTGAACATGCTTCAATTTTTTAATATTCTCATCTTCTTATTGAATCATTTCTGCTTCATGATTTTCTTCTTCTTCATTGGACTTTTCTTCTTTAGTGTCATCTCTTTCAATCCTTGGATGAGGACATTAAAATTCAACATGTCCTACTCCTTCACAATTAAAGCAAAAGAACTGACCTCTATTTTCTTCTTTGAAATCTGAGATATTGTAATTTGCTTCAACTTATTCTTCTTATTCCCTTGAATAAAGGTCTTGTAGCTTGTCCCAAATCTCTTTTGCTGATGCACATGATCCCACCTTGGATTTCACTGAATCTGTCAATCCATCCAGGATGGTATCTATTGCCAATTTGTTGTTC